>JAESVK010046802.1:0-18026 GCA_017140935.1 Hamamelis virginiana | reverse complement strand
CGATCCTCTCAGCCAATAATTGCCAATTTTCAGTGTTATTTCTGCCCCGGACTCTTCCAAGCCCTGCCATGTGTCCAGTTCGGCCATGGGGACTTTTGGATGAGTATGAACACCTTGGAAGACTAGTTTTGAGCCCTTGGATCATTCCTAGGAGATTAAACTCAGCCATTGATCAAACTCAGGCCTCCCTATAAATAGAGGCCCTAGAATCAATTTCAACACATAGAAAAAAGCTTTAGAGAGCTAGCTTGGAGAGTAGAGGCTTGAGCAATTGCACAAGCTTCCCCCATAGCACTCTAGCTTAAGTTTTAAAGTTCTTGAGGTCCTTAGAGACCTTGGAGCTTGAGGAGAAGGCTTGAAGCAAGGAGGCAGAGAAAGAAGTTAATAGTTTAAAGTTTTCTTTTCTTCTTTTTCTTCTTCTTTAATCATGCTAGGTTAGGTTTTTATTTCCTTAATATGCATAGGGTTTAGTTCATAGTTAGTATGTATGAATAGGATATAGTTCATTGTTAGCATGCCTAGTTTAGTTTATATTTCCATATTTCTTTAATATGCATGATAGGCTAGTTTATTATTTAAGAATTATTTTTTTATAATATTTCTCTTCTTCCATTCTTATTTAGTCATATCATATTAGGATTAGGTGTTCATATTTAGAATCCCTTTTTTATGCATAATAGGATTTTTAGCGTATAGGAATGCATGTTTAAGTCTTTTATATTAGGTTGTTAGTCTATTCAAGTTAAGTACTAGTATTGTTCTTATTATGGTTTATTTTTTTATCATTTGGGATGTTTGATTGATATATAAAATGTGTTCGAGGGAGCATGTAAAGGTAAGTCTCTTCCCTTGTGATTAAATGTCAAGTTTTGATGGTAGTTTAGTATGCATATTAGGTTGCATTTAGTACATATTTTCATCACTTTTTATTCATTATTTTAGGGTTTTAAGTACACTTTTTGGTTACTTTCAAATCTGTTCATGGATTTAAAGTGACCTAAAAGTGTATTAAAACTCACTTTTTAGGCCAAAATCAACATAGAAACATGACTAGGTTCACATAGCTAACTTAGATTTGCATTTAGGACATTTTCATGCATTGTCTGCACTCTTGATTATATTTTTTATTTATTTTTCAAAAATTCCAGCGTGCATATCATAGTGTTTTAGGTATTTAGACTAACCTAGGATTAGCTAGAAACCCTAGGATTAGGGGGGTCACTTGACTCCACTTAGGACTCTTATTTGTTGTAAGAATTACAATAAGAATATAGTTTTATTTTACCTAGGATTCTACTTCGAGAACAATTCTAAAAGTGATTTTGAAAAAATTCAAAATGGAATGAAATTCCATCTCTCATAACATGTGTTTTGATCCAACTCAAACTCTCGAAGCTAGAGTCCAAGATAAGATAGAATATCTACGATTATGTGGTTTGTTACAATAGGAGAGTCCTATGTAATCGAACTACGTGGACTTTGATCTTTGTCAAGCAATTGATAAGGTACGTAGGCAGTCAATAGGACGCAAGACCAATCTTAGGTTGACTTCTAGTCTCCTAAGACCCTTAGGATTGTGTATACTTTTGTACTATATATTATTATTATTATATATTATTATTCATATTTTGTGATTAATTACATATGCCAGGATTGTTTTGAAAAGATTTTGATAAAGCCCAAATCTAATTAGGAGACCTTTAATTAGGGTGAGGTGGGTGCCTACAAGGAGTTCCCTGGAACCTTCCCACTTCGTAACCTAGCCCCCGAATCCAACTTTGATTCGAAAGACCATGCTTTTCCAAAATATGGGGTCAATGTTTTATTGAAAATAAAACTCCTTTTTGCGGTTTCCTTGTTCCCTAAAAATAAGGTGGCGACTCCTAGTTTTTTACAAACTCTTATCCTTTTTCAAAAACCCTATCTTGAGTGGATAATAGAGAATGATAAATGTGGATAATAGAGAAGGATAAATCGAGACGGATAAACATCATCCACAATCCACTCAAGATAAACACCCCCAAAAAGTGAACGAGAGGGCCTCCCGATTCAGGTTGGCTGGTTCACAGTATCAACATGTTATTATTAATTCGTAGAGGTTATATTATTCTTACTGAGCGATTCGAGGCTCACTCCTGCTTTTCATGCGGCAGATTGCAGGGTAACTTGGGGTTTGCATGCTTGGCTTGACAAAATCCTTTGCCAATGATTGTTGGATAGCTTAAAGGTTGTTTCTGCATTAGTTCTTGCATTCTTATACTTTATGTATTGTATGTACTTAAATATTCAGGTTATGCATTGCTTGTAGATTTGCCTACTTGCCAGGATTGTTGGCAATATTATTTGATTTATTGAATATATTTAAGTATAGCAATTTGGACATAATGTATGAACATGAAATTTCATTTTGTTAAATATAACTATTGTATCTCGTGAGGAAATATGAATGAGCAGGTGTCACCCCTGGAAGATCGCCATTGTCATCAGAAGAGGAAAAGTACCGAAGTACAGATTAACTCCAATGACGGATCCCAAGGAACATGCAACGGAAATGGTCCTGTCATAACCATTTTCGGTTCCAAGGGAGGTGACATCACGAGGATAATAATTTTTGATAGAAAAGTATAAAATCGGGTTCGAGAACCGTTTTTCCAATGATAAATGTATGCATTCATCATTGGTCGGTGTTTTAAACAGATTCAGCATGGATTATAAACAATAAATAACACTTTATTGATAATAATAAAATATTCAACTTACAAAGATCAAGAAGTAGTACACTTTAAGGGAACTTTCTCACGAGCTTTCTCAAAATCCTCACTCTCTCTAGAACTGACAAGAAAGTAGAAAATTCTCTTGGGAAAATGAAAATTCAATCCCTATTACATGTACTTGTCTCCTATTTACCCACTTGTCAATGTGACATGTGGCAAAGCATAAAACATATAATTACAATAATATCCTATGAACATGTCTAATTACAAGAATACCATTTATCTATCTGCATTGTCCACCAATCCGCAATTTGCTTCCACAATTCAACTGCAATAATGCCCATCCACAATTATCTTTGCATTTTATAATTCACGAATCCATTGTATCTTCATTATATTCATCTCATCACATATGCATTTTGCATTAATTCTAATGGTCAGAATTATGTATCATCTCAATCATCTTTGACCATGTAACAGTAGGACAAGTTGTACCTCCAACTTGACACGTGTCGACTTATCCAAAAGGGTCGGTACGGATGTTAGGTTGCGGCGTTACAGTAATAGGCTCAGGCATCTAAAAGGTGTTGATCCAAGTCTTAGCCCTATCTAGCAAAGAGTACGAGAATAACAAGAGCTTTAAGGCATCAACAGTGAGGCCTTGTGAAAGGATGTGATCAAAATTAACTATCAAGGATTCACAGCGGAAGTAGAAAACAAAAAATTTTCTTTTAAAGAATCCTGTATCGCATTCATTCTAGAATCGATTCAAGCAGAGGGATATGGGTTTATACATACAAGAAGAACATATATTTAAAAACATTAAATATACTTACTTGTAAATCTTTGCGTAGCTTTCTTTTGAGTTTCAAACGTATGAAACCTCCAACGGTATCCACATGGGGTAAGATTCCTTAAACCTTCTTTTCCTTCAACACTATTAAGAAGAAGCAAGCATGGAGAGGGAGAGAGAGACGACGGCTAGAAGGAGAGAGAACCCTAGGATGAGTGCTTACACATATATGGCCCTAGGGTTCCCCTCTCTTTCTTTTATATTTTCTCTTCTTTTGGGATGTTTGGTTACTAATGCTAGCATGACCATTCATCCATTTGATCAGTAACACTATCATTGGTTATGTTTTGACCCCTAACTTATTACCTATTAATAATTAAGGTCAAATCCATTTCAATTATAGTGTTCCCCTCCCACAAGTTTAAGAAACGCACTTACACCCTATTGTGTGTGACCCTTTGGGTTCACCCCAACCTAGCAGTAGACAGGGACATCTCGATGTCTCCTAAAAATAGAAACTTTCTATTTTAAGATTGGAACAATTCCAATTTTGCCCTCATTGATAACACTTTATCAATAGGCCTTCACTGGTCATGAGTAACATCTAGCAATATATCATGACATACCCTAGGTTTGGTGAATAACAGAACTATGCGAACCCTTCATGTTACTTAATCCTTCATCCCCTAATGTCACTGTTAGGATAATAGGTATAGTATACTGTCAAACCCTATCTTAACATCTTGATATATGTTTCACAAAATATAATCTCAATAAGGTAAGTGTAGTGAAACTCTTTTCACTGTTTACCTATCACTCTGGCCAGAGATGCAATTGAGGCTTATCTTTGTAAACTAATCTTGACATTATCTCTCATCATAGGTGAGAGTGATGATTCCTTATTGCACACTCATCCATCTTCATGCATAACCTATTAGGGCCAATAAGTACCGATTGCATCCTTATGGATAAAGCTGTACAAGATACTATCAAACCCTAGTAACCTATGCATAAGACAGCTATGGTATCTCAAGTCTAAGGATTACCAATGGATGCAACATTAGAATATTCCTTTTGACATAAACTCCATAGGAATATTCTTGCAGATCAAGTTTAGTGTACCTATTCTCCAATATGCACCCACAGATTAGCTATAGTGTCACTATACTGATAGGAAAGACTACCTATCCTCCCATTAGAGTTAGCTCAAATCTGTGCTACTCTTAGCGGTCTATTAAATATCCACTTTAATAAACCTATGAGTAGGAACTATTTAGAATAAATGTACATGAGAAATATCAATCTCTCTAGCTCAACACCTTGAGATGTATATCTCTCTTATCATTTATTCATGGACCTTATCATATATGTTTATACATATAAGATAAGTTATACCTTCCAAATATAATAATATGAATTTGATATGCCCTTCAAGATTGGATTTAGGGCATATCTCTAACAATCTCTCACTTGCACTAAAGCTAATCACTATAGTATCACATACTAGTCTTCGTAAGACAAGGCTTCTAACACTCATGGTGTTAAGGCAAAGAAGATTCATGCAAACATCTTTTGCAATTTATTATTTTCAATAATAGTAATTAAACTAATATTCGCTGCCAACTCTGATGTACTAGTAAATGAGACCTATGCTCTCAAAAGAGAACATTGTGTACTAGACATTCTTTTAGGCAATTTGTAAATGGCATTTTTACAATTTCTTTATATATTCAAGCATTTCATTCTTAAAATTCTTTTAAGAATATACTTGTTTCTATTTAGAATCCATATTCTGAATCAACAATCAATATTTGCTATCAGTAGCATTGTTGATATTGATTTAAGTACACTATGAGTTCCATATTTCTCAAATGTTGGGCTCATATGAAATCACTTTCTAAATCGTATTTTGAAGAGATTTGAATTCCTATAACGATTATAGAATTCTTACAACTACGTTAGTAATTGAGGTATGTACTTTATAAAGAAAGGTAAGAATGATTGATGACATTATAGCTCCCACTAGTCCTTTTAAAACCAAGATATTTCATGCATTAAACCCTTTAATAGCATAAAACTCCTTTTAATGTTTTACTAAGGTATTGTTCTTAACTATTATGGAAACTTTGTTTTCTAATAACTCTTTATTTAAGAAAACATAATTTTATAGTTTATTTGAAATATCTCATATTTACAAATAATCTTTAAACTCTATCGTTTAGCATTTTTAAGATCTATTAGTGATATAAGATTTAACCAAATATTTTTAATATTTTTCTTTTAGTTTCACTTCATATGAATCATTTGATCCTTTCAAATATTCAAAATTATTTTGAATTATTTGAACGCTTTCAAATATTCAAATAGATATGAAGTACTAAAATATAGGGTATATACATCTTATGTATTATCCATTTCTTCTCCTTATTTATAAGGTGAATGGATCATATTAATTAATGAATCAGGATTCATTTATTAGTGTGATCCTATCAAGTTGAATCCTTATATTCACTATCATATGTATTCATTCATTGCATTCATAAAATTAAAGAACTATCAATTGCCAGAGATAATCCAAAATATCAAATATTATAGATAATTATTTTACACGAATAAAGTATTTAAAACTTAAATAAAACTTCAAAAGAAGTATTTATTACAACTGGCAATAAAGAAAAGAGTTCTTTAAAATAAATAAACTAGTAAGAATCAAGCTTCAATTTTAAAGGCATCAACTCTTATCCTTTCCAAACGTAGTATGCTCAATGCTTATTCGGCTTTCTACTTCCCTTTTGTCTCCTACATACAATCACATTGTACAATAAAATACAATTAGGTATCGTATACCATAAGCAGAATACTAATTCATAATTAGTAAATGAATAAATAACAGAACGTACCTTTAGAAGAATCATTCTTCAAAGAAGCTAGGTACCTTGCAATTTCTCCTCCAATGACCAGGTTTGCCACAGTGGAAACAATTTCTTTTGTATTTCTTCTTTATACCTCCTTTTGGTTTAAAGTTGGACTTCTTCTTCTTCTTTCCCTTGCCCTTAGGCTTGGTTTTAGAAGTTGAAGCTCCATCAATTACCAAAGCATTCCCTTTAGAATCCCTTTTCAAGGTCTCCTCAGTATTAAACAGCATGTTCATCAAGTCGGTTAGGGTGAGATTCGCATTCACATCAGACATGTAAAAGTTCACGATAAACGGCTTGAAACTAGCAGGAAGGGAATGAAGCAGAATATTTGTCCCCATCTCAGATGATATCTCTACACGTAGATCATGCAGTGAGTGGATGTTGCAGATCATCTTGAGGCAATGCTCATTGACAGATGTTCCTTCCACCATCTTGCTAGAGAAGAGTTCACCCACAGCATTGTACCTTATAACCCTGCTCTGTGAACCGTACAGCTCCTTGAGATGCATTAGGATTGCATGTGCACTGTCAATGACCTCGTGTTGCCTTTACAGTTCATTGGTCATCGATGCCATCATATAGCACCTCGCTTGCACATCATCCTTAAGCCACTTGTTATAAGTGTCTCGCTCCTCATCAGATGCCCCTTCGGGTAAAGCATTGGGACGTGGTGATCTTACCACATATTCTATTTTATCTACGGCTAAGACTATCTTGAGACTTCTAATCCACTCATTAAAGTTAGGACCAGTTAAACGGTTGTTATCAAGAATCCTAGATAGAGGGTTTATAGGTGCCATCTACAACAGAAAATAATAAAATAAATTTCATATTAATTAAAACATAAAAACTTTTTGTCTTTAATTTTTATGTTACCTCCCACTATTTTGTTCAAATCTCATACTCCCTTTAAATGAGACTCAGGAATTTCATTGTTGATATTCCTTAGTAGGGATTAGGGTCCCATTAAGAATTAGTAATCCTCACATAATAGGTTCTTGGATACTAACCCTTAATGAATGAATAACTCTTTATCCTAATGCTTCTCCTAAGCAAGTTCCAATCATCCTTTAGCCTCTAAATTGTAGTATCCTCACATAATAGGTTATTGGATAGTACATTTTAGTTAAGTCACACCCACCATTCACATAAGTATGGTCAATTGAATGTTGTATCCTTCACATAATAGGTTCTTGGGATACACCATTATCCCATTTTATGATATCCAATATTCAAATAAGATAAGAGGAATCCTTAGGATGGATATGTTCCCACATATCTGCAGCCAAACATAAATACCGAAAGAATTTTTTTATCTTATAATGGTGGAAGGCTAGGATAAAGCCCAAGGCCTCTTCCTTACAACTTAAGTTTGTGATAAAAAGGGGTTTTTGTAAAACGGTCTCATTTTATAATCACAATTTATAAATATACAGCACATGCATCACATATATCAATTATATAAAGATTCAT
Organism: Hamamelis virginiana; assembly: GCA_017140935.1. Classification (NCBI taxonomy): domain Eukaryota; kingdom Viridiplantae; phylum Streptophyta; class Magnoliopsida; order Saxifragales; family Hamamelidaceae; genus Hamamelis; species Hamamelis virginiana. The sequence goes on along the minus strand of JAESVK010046802.1, from coordinate 10,128 downwards.
ACCCACTTTTATTATTAGTTCTCAATTATCCTCCCACTGTCCTCCTAGATGCAAGGGTGGATTCATCTTGAACATATAATAAATTAGGTTTAGGCCCTAACTGTTAGAAATGTGCCCTAAAACCAATTAGTAGGTTGTAATTAGGGAACTTTAATTTCATTTATGTTATTGTATGAATCTTATTCATCTATATAATGGCTTTTATATTATCATGTATACTTGTGTTATTTATAACTGTTCATGATAATGTCCTTGAATAGCATGATAGAGAATTATATCTCAAGTGTTGAGATGGAGAGACAAATGATTCTCAAGAACATCTATTCTAGATATGTTCCTGATCATAGGTTTATTTATTTGGGCGATAATAAACCGTTAAGATTAGCTCAGGTTATACTAGCTCCAATGGGAGGATGGTGAGTCTCAAACCATCTGTGTAGAGACACTATAGTAAACCTGTGGGTGCTTGTTAGAGAACAAGTACACTGAGCGTGACCAATATGAGTACAGCTTATGGAGATGTATTTGAATGTCAAAAGCTGCTCATGTGTATAGTCACATTTGTAATCCTCATACCTGAGACACCACTGGTTATCTTATGTATGAATTACTAGAGTTTGATAGTATTTTGTACACCCTTAATCATGAGGATGTAATCGGTGCTCATTGGCTTTAGTAAGTTGTATATGAAGATAGGTGAGTGTGCAATAGGGGATCACCACCCTTAATATCAAAGGGAGAATGTCACAGTTAATTCACAAATAATAACTCAATGAAGTCTTTGGCCAAAGCAGAAGGTAACCAAGGAAAAGAGTTTTCATGGGTTAACCTAATTGAGTTTATATTTTGGTGAATAACTAACACAAGATTAAGTTAGGGTTTGACATGAATCCATACCCAGATAACTTAATCGTGACATTGCTTGGTGAAGGATTATATTACACGAAGGGTTCATTTATATTCGTATATTCACCCACACCTAGGGCACGTCATGATATGTTGCTAGAGGTCACTCATGACTAGTGTAGGCCTAATGATAAGTGTTATCATTGAGGGCAAAATTGGAATAGTTTCAATTGAACCAAAATAGAAAGTTTCTATTTTGGGAAACATGCGATGTTCCCGATCCACTACTAGGTTGGGGTGAACCCAATGGGTCACACACATAAGGGCTTAAGTGATCTTCTTGAATTTGTAAGAGGGGATATTCTAATTTAGATATTAGCTTAATCCTTATTTATTAAGTGTTAATAATTAAAGGGATTAAGGATATACTAAACTAGAATATAACTAATCAAATATGATGTTTAGTCAAGCTAGCACTTGTAACCAAACATCATTATAAGAGGAGAAGTTTATAAATAGAGGAGGATAACCGTAGGGCCGGCACTCTTATGCTTGCACCCTCCTCATTGCCGCCACTCTTTCTCTCTCCCTCTCAAGCCTTTGTCTTCTCAAGGTGTTGTGGAGATAAAGGAAGTTCAAGGAGTTTTAGGCTCGTGTGGACTATTCATTGGAGGCTTCCATATGTTTGGAGCTCAAGGTTTCCCGAGGATTCACGGCAAGGATTGGAGGATAGCATCTACAAAGGAACACAAGTAAGCTTTTATTTCATGTTTGAATAATTGTTTAGATTCGTTTTGTAGTTTGAGTTCGAATCTTGGATGAAAATACATGGGAAATTTTTGTTTTTACCTTCCGCTGCGTTCCCATGGTGTTTTCTTTCAGTGGTATCAGAGCCAACTCAAAACTATAATTCGAATCATGAATGGCATTCCATGGCATGTGTTTAAAAGTATTTTAATTAAGGTTTTGAGAAAACCCCATTAAAGGATTCGGCCACATGGGTGCTTGCACCTTCTTGTTTTGTTTTTAATTGATGCTACTTGGTTTTAATAAACCTTGATGACATATGGTTTTCATAGGGGCTGTCATGGAGATTTTCGGCCATGATAGGGTTTGAGAAACCCTAAGTGATGGCTACTAATGGGGCTGCAATATGGGACTGCACATAGGGTTTAAAACCCCTTAGTGCATTTCGGCCATATGGGTTTTGTAACCCTAAATTGCAGCAGCCATATAAAAGATGTAATCCTTGTTTTTGTTCATGTTTTTAATGGGATTATAACTCTAGCAAGGTGCAGCCATGGTGGTTGTCTTGGTGAAGAAGATGACATCATTTTAGGAAACTTAATTAGATTAGGAATCCCCTATTACAATTAGTTTCCTATTGGGTGTATACTTTCCTAGTTAATATAGGATATTAATTAGATATGTTCTAATGGGATTAGAAGTTAATTAATTAGATTAATTAATTAATAAGGTGGCTGCAATTAGAGTTTTAGAAACTCTAATGATGATAAGATAAGTATCTTTTTTTTTGAAAAGTTTCTAATTTGTGACACTAATTAATGTAGATTGTGTTAATTGGAAACTCCTAAAAAAAAAAAATTAGGAAACTTGTCATTTGATGACTCTAATTAGGTATTTTTGAAATCCTAATAAATTTTGATTCCTTTTAAATATGTGATATTGGAATTTATCAAAATAGGAAAAGTTCCTAATCCAAAATCCCTACTAGGTTTCGGCCACACTAGGGTTTCCAACACCCTAGTGTGTCACGGCCATATGGTGGCATCTTTTTGGTTCTATTTTCTTCACTTTATCTTTATTACATGTTTTTATAATACTAAAATTATTTAAAAGGTTTTTGTAATTTAAAAGGGTGAAGAATAAGAACAAAAGTAAAATTAGGGTTTTGGAAACCCTAATTGCCATTTTGAGATTTTGGAATTAAACAATAGTTGTTTTAGCTTTTTAATTCGATTAAAATGCTTTGGGGTCATCAATATTGATATATTGAAGTGTTCTAATAGTTAGTACATGAAAATATATTGATATGATAATATATATATAGTTTTGAAAGTCAAAACAGTTTGATGTTTTTCTGGGCAGCAACTTATATCATATTGTAAATTCATTATAAATAGTTTCTAATGATTTTTACAACAGGCCACCTATCGACTTCACTAATATAAGGTCTTAACTAGTTATAGGAAGGGTTCCCATAATTTATTTTGACCTTTTTATAGCCGCACTAAGTATTTTGTGATCAATACTCAAATCTGCCCAGATTTGGAGTTGAAGTCACAAAACACTTTAAAGTGATATCAAACGTTGGAATCACTTAACGAGACCCCTGCCATTGGAAAGAACACTGAAAATCCTAGTGAAATGAAGTGTTCTTATATTTTAAAAGTTGTTTTAAAAGGTGCTAATAATTATTACAAAACAGCGGGCAGATTCTTGGTGTTTTGAGAAAACACTAAAAGTAAAGTGTTACTTTAATTTTAAATACATGCCATTGCCATTTATCTTTTATTACTTTGATTGCTTTATTTTGTACAATTAGATTGTATAATAAATGGAAAGTTATGGACTTAAAAGACCAATTAAAATGAGATGTGATTGGCCGCATGAGATGTGTTTTCTTTTATGGGTTGTAAATTTAAGTTGTTAAATTTTGGTGATGTAATTTTAATTAAGGCTTGCATGCCTTTTTCCCTATTCTCCCAAATGTATTCCCCTATTCCTTTATACCCTTTCTTTGTTTATTGTAAATGTACTTTGAAGATCGAGAAGGTACGTGGTGGACCCGAGGATACATGGAGCAGTGGGAGGACAAAGAGAAGACCTTAAGAAGTTCTTTTCTTTAATGTAATAGTTACAGGTTGAAATTGCGATCACATAACCCACATTAGACCTAGGGCTCAATGAATGGCTCTAGTTGGGCCCAATCTTAAAAGTCCATAAACTTTCCATAAGGCCCATATATATGTTAGATGTATGTTTTAGGGGCCCATTAACCATATTATTATATGTCCTTAATGATAGTGTCCCCTTTCCTTCATGAATAGTGGGAGTATCATTATTGCACTAATAATAAAGAATGGTTAATGAACTAATATATGTGATATATGTATGCATGCAATGTATGTTTAAATCTAATGAGACCTAAAACCCCTCGTTTCAAATTTAAATTGTAAGGAAGAGGCATACGAGTGCTTTATCCTAGCCTCCTACCATTACAAGATAGGTGGATTCTTGTGGTGGATGTGTTTGGCTGCAGATATGCGGGAACACATTCATTCTGAGGGTTCATACTAGCTTGTTACATATTGGATATCATGAGGTGCGATAATGGGGCATTCTAAGAACCTATTATGTGAGGGATGCAACATTCAATTGACCATACTCATGTGAATGGTAGGTGTGATTTAACTAAAGAGCACTATCCAAGAACCTATTATGTGAGGATACTGCAATTTAGTAGCTAAAGGAAGGTTGGAAATTGCTTGAGAAGCATTGGATAAGAGTTATCCACCCCTTTGGATTAGTGGTCCAAGAACCTATTATGTGAGGTCTACTAGTTCAAATAGGACCCCAATCCCCATTAAGAATTCAGTCCTGAATTCTCGAATCCTATAGATGGTGTATGGGATTTGATAAAATATTGGGAGACACCATAAAACTAAAGACCAAGTTATTATGGTATATTAAATGAAATGTTTTAATAATCTGTTACTTATTTTTGTAGATATCATAATGGTTATACTCACACAAATATCTGAAAATGAAAATGACTATTGTTTGACTGAACCTTATAAAGATAAGAGACTTACAGAATTTGGAAGAGTTCCTAATTCAGGATTTTATCTATCACTAAGCGATGCTTCCTCTTGGGTATTAGATACCGGTGCTAGTTCTCATATATGTAAAAATATTAATGAACTAAGAGAAAGCAGAAAATTAAGTCAAGACCAAGTTACCCTTCGAGTGGGAAATGGAGCAAGCGTTGCTGCATTAGCTGTTGGGACTTGTGACTTAAACCTTCCATCAGGACATATCATGAAATTAGAAAACTATTTATTTATGCCAGGAATAGTCAGGAACATTATTTCGATTTCATCCTTATCTCGTTCTGGCTATGAATTTGTTTTCAATAGGGATAGTTGTACTATTTCTATTGGAAATAAATCTGTCGGTTCTGGCATATATTTAAATGGTTTATATTTCTTAAATATGGATGGTAGTGTGAACTGCTTAGAAGATAGACATGATGCCAAGAGGCATAAAAGACCTCGAGATGAGAAAGACTCAACCTATGTATGGCATTTGAGATTAGGTCATATTAGTGAGGAAAGGATCAACAAGTTAGGGAAGGATGGGCAACTGGGCTCATATGTACTTGTACCCTTACCGACTTGTGAACCTTGTCTCATGGGTAAAATGACCAAATCGCCCTTCACTGGTCACAGTGAGAGGGCAGGAGACATACTAGGGTTAATACATTCTGATGTATGTGGACCTTTAAATAAGGTTGCCAGGGGTGGTTTCACCTACTTTATTACCTTTACCGATGATCACTCACGGTTGGGGACTGTGTATCTTATGAAACACAAATCTGAATCTTTTGAAAAGTTCAAAGAATTCAGAGCTGAAGTAGAGAAACAAACTGGCAAGAGTATTAAAGCTCTTCGATCAGATCGAGGAGGAGAATACTTAACCACTGAGTTTTTAGACCATCTGACTGAGGCTGGCATATTATCACAGTGGACTCCTCCTGGTACACCTCAGCTGAATGGTGTTCTGAAAGGAGAAATCGTACTTTGATGGACATGGTACGATCGATGCTGAGTTACACTGATATGCCAATATCCTTCTGGGGATATGCATTGGAAACAGCTGCTTATCTATTAAATAGGGTTCCTTCCAAATCTGTCCCTAAGACACCCTATGAGATATGGTATGGGAAGAGACCAAGCCTTAAGCATCTAAGGGTTTGGGGTTGCGTTGCATATGTTAAGAACCAAAATGCAACAAAACTGGAAGCAAGGTCAGACAAGTGTAGGTTTGTAGGGTACCCAAAAGAGTCTTTGGGATACTACTTCTATCACACTAGCAAAGAGAAAGTCTTTGTTAGTAAGTTTGCTGTCTTTCTTGAAAGAGATTTCATACAAGAAGGAGGCAAAGGTCAAGTGATAGATCTTGAGGAATTATCCGATAGTACGCAAACCAACACTGATACCACACCTGCCCTTGTTGAGGCAGTTCCTACTGTTACACCACCACTTCGTAGATCTGGTAGAATATCTGCTCCTCCTGTGAGATATGGGTATCTCCATGATTTTAGTGAGGAATTGTTACTTGGCGACAAGGAACATCCAGATGATCCTACCACTTACGAAGGAGCGATGTTGGACATCGACTCGAGAATATGGCAAGAGGCCATGCAATCTGAAATGGATTCAATGTATTCCAATGAAGTCTGGACTTTAGTAAATCCACCTGAAGGTATAGTACCTATAGGCTGTAAATGGATTTACAAAAGGAAGATAGGCTCAGATGGAAAGGTAGAGACCTACAAAGCTAGGCTAGTGGCAAAAGGGTATAATCAAAAACAAGGTGTTGATTATGAGGATACTTTTTCGCCGGTAGCCATGCTGAAATCCATTAGGATCTTGCTAGCTATAGCAGCATACTATGACTATGAGATATGTCAAATGGATGTAAAGACCGCCTTCCTAAATGGAAACATTGAGGAAGATCTTTATATGGAACAGCCTAAGGGCTTTATATCCAGTGGTGAGGACCACAAGGTATGCAAACTACAGCGGTCTATTTATGGACTAAAGCAAGCTTCTCGAAGCTGGAACATCCGATTCAACGAAGCAGTCAAATCGTTTGGCTTTATTCAGAATATGGATGAACCATGTGTGTATAAGAAGATTAGTGGGAGTGCAGTCACTTTTCTTGTCCTTTATGTGGACGATATCCTTATCATTGGGAATGATACAGGAATGATCTCATCTGTAAAGCTTTGGCTTTCTAGTAACTTCTCCATGAAGGATTTGGGAGAAGCAACCTATATACTGGGTATAAAAATCTATAGAGATAGATCTAAGAGGTTGCTTAGTCTCTCACAATCCATGTACATAGATAAGATACTGAAGAGGTTCAATATGGAGAATTCCAAAAGGGGTTTGCTTCCCTTTAGAAATGGAATTCATCTCTCCAAGGATATGTCTCAAAAGACAGATCAGGAGAGAGAGCATATGAGTAAAATCCCTTATGCATCTGCTGTGGGGAGTCTTATGTATGCTATGCTATGTACTAGACCTGATATTAGTCATGCTGTAAGCGTTGTCAGCAGATATCAGTCTAACCCAAGTGATGTGATTGTACCACAATCATACCATTCAACTATGGTATTACTATGTTCTCTTATATATATAATTGTTTAATAAATAGCGTTTTATATGAATATCTGTACAAATGGGTTTAAATCTCTATTTCAAGAAATATGTGCAGATTACATTAAATAAAGTCGTCACCGATGAAGCCCTGAAGAGCATCTCGAATCAAAGGAACGTCCGAAAAGGATCCACAGCAGCCGGGGGAAGTACCAAAAGATCAGTCGTTGAAAATCTGCAAGAAAGTCAAACTTTGACTTTGACTATCGATAGCCAAGATGCGCTATCGATAGCGCCTCTATCGATAGCGCACCTTCGCTATCGATAGCCAAGGTCGGCTGCGGGCTTCTAGGATATTTTGGGATATTTTGAGGGCGTTTATGTCTTTTACCTTTTCCTTCTATAAATAGAAGTGTAACAACGACGTTTTGAGGGTTCATGACTTAAGCTCTGAATCATTACTCTGCTATTTTAATTCAAGTTACAGTTTAATTTCGCATTTTATTCGGTAGTTTCAATTTTCAGCAATTTCCAATTCTGCCATTTTTCTTTCAATGCCTGGCTCAATTCTCACTTGAGGATTGTTCTATCCGATTAAGTCTTTAATTTCAGTAAATTCCGATTCTGTTATTTTTCTTTTTATGCATGGCTCAGTTCTCACTTGAGAACTGTTCTTTACTTTTTCTGTCTTTTTCTTTATTTACTTAAGTCTTGTCTTTTTCGGTCACTTTTCTTTATTTATTTCTGCCATTTTCCTTATTTCTTCAGTTATTTAATTACCACTTTTATTTTATTTTCCATCCCGTGACCCCTTAAAGCTTGTCCTGGATAAAGGATATTCTCCTCCAGTGATGTGTAGCTAATACTCCAAGCTTGGGTGAGGATGAAGTTGGATTCATTTTACAATCCTATTTTATAAACATCCCTCTATTTGTATTATGTGATTGCATAGTTGTGAAGGTTTTACCGCACACTATTGCCAAATATAATATCATATAATTGTACATCTGTGATTGCAATTATATAATTATGCAATGGTTCTTATTGGTGTGAATACAAACCAGCATGCTTTATTCCTCATTTAAGGTGGATAGCGATATTCCATTCTTTTCGGGGATAAACTTGCCGGTCCTGTATTCATAATCTTTTTGGGACTTCCTTCTTGTAGTTGGAAGAACCACCATACATAATTACTATAGTGAGGATTTTATAAACATAAATTGTTTAATTGATATTCAATGGGCTTCTCACCCAAGTTCCGCTCATTCCACCAACTTAACTGCATTTTCTACTAAGCTTTATTTAATTACTGAGTTTTCGCTTCGACCCAATCGGAGCATTTACCACCAACCAATTTAATTGACAATATTCTTTCCACTTGAATTGAGTCTAAAAAGTCTTTTAGTATAAACCTGCATTTCCCAGTGGTTCGACACCCGTGCTCACTAGTCACAATCGAATTGAGATTAATTGTCACGCGGTTTTATAAATTATTAATCTTGATCGTTGACGAGGAATAATCTCCCTCGTCGTCTGAGTCGATCAAATTTTGGCGCCGTTGCCGGGGAATTACGGTTTATTTATAAAGAATATTTGGATTTAATTTAAGTAGTAAATAATAATACTGTTCATATTACTATACATATATTCTTTTATACTGTTAATACCAATAGATTATAATTATTTATTATTCATTATTCTTCTCCTTTAACGACAGGTAGCTGAAATCAGGAATTGGGAGCTTCACTCCCGCGCGCTTAAAATAACAAATTAAAAGCTAAAGATTAACTGCTCACAATTTGTTTATTGTAATTCCGTGATTTTCTGTGGAGACCTATTATATGCGGGGTAGAAGGTCGTTGTCATTTAACGTAATCCCTTTAGACTCTGAAATTGAAAGAACTCTGAGAGCTGTTAAGGCTTCTCAAAGTCAGACCAGTGAGTCAGTGCCTTCGCATCAATTAGAAATGGCTGAATCATCTGCACACACTGCCATGTTACCAGCGGATAATATTCAAGCCCCACCAGGTCTTAAAACTTTGAGGGATCACTTCATGCCCAATAGTTTTAATCCACCCTCCTGTATCCAAATTCCACACATAGAGAATCTCATCTATGAGATTAAGCATGCTACCATTCAGATGCTTCCTACGTTCTATGGGTTAGATAGAGAGAACCCATACGACCATTTGCAGGAATTCTTAGGAATTTGTTCTACTATCAGAATTCAGGGGTTCCATCCAGAATCCCTGAAATTGTTCTTATTCCCGTTTTCTTTGAAAGATAAGGCCAAACACTGGCTTTGTACTCTCCAAACCCCTGTCCCTATCACTACTTGGGAACAGCTTCAAAAGTTATTCCTGTCTAGATTTTACTCTGTCGGTAAAACCCACCAGATGCGACGAGGTATAACCAACTTCGTCCAACATGATGTACCCAAGTGGCAAATCATTGAGTCTTTTGTTAGAGGTTTAACAGAGGGTGACACGCAGACTGTGAAATCTGCCTGTGGGGGAGCCATTTTAAGTAAAGGTGAGGATGAAATGTGGGCATTATTTGAAGCGTTGAGTGAGGATTCGTTCCACATGGCCTCAATGTCTTTAGGTAACCGTGACGATGCGTTAGTGAAGAAACCGCCTCCCAAAAAGGGCGGTATTTATGATGTAGACACCCAAGTTTTGGCACAAAAGCTTGACCAATTAATCGCGGCACAAGGGCAAGCTTCTAAAGCCCATGTGAAACCTGTCAACTTGGTGTGCAATATTTGCACTGACCCAGCGCACGAAACCCCATATTGTCCTATGGCAGGCCAGTACCCTGAGTTTGTCCAAGAGCAGGTTAATGCTGCTCAAGGATATGCACCACCTAGGAATGA
>JAESVK010046796.1:0-15520 GCA_017140935.1 Hamamelis virginiana | reverse complement strand
ATATGGAGAGACAAATGGGTATAGGTTACAAGCCTTAAAGCTAGAGGGGGTTACAAACCTTAAAGGTAGAGGGGGTGTTACAAGCCTTAAAGCTATAGAGGTTACATAGGTAGAAGATGGGTGGTCATCCACCAAATTTACAATACTCCCCCTTGGATGTCCACCACGCTAAGATAATGTAACTCATTAAAACCTTGCTAGAAAAACCCTGTGGGAAAAAATGTAGCAAAGGAAAATGAGTACAACATTTTGTAAATCTTAGAGTGATGTTGGACGCACTAAAGAAACTGCCTCATTAAAACCTTGCCAATAAAACCCAGTGGGAAAAAACCTGGACGAAGGAAAAAGAGTACAGCGTGCATATGTCCAGATAAGCTGTAGACTTGATGATAATACTCCCCCTGATGAGTATCAACTTGACTAATCACAAACACGACGCATCCCGATATCATATATCAATTTCTTGAATGTTGATGATGGCAAAGCTTTGGTAAATAAATCTGCAACATTATCACTGGATCGTATTTGCTTCACTTCAATTTCACGACTCTTCTGGAGTTCGTGAGTGAAGAAAAACTTTGGTGAGATATGCTTCGTTCTATCACCTTTGATGTATCCTTCTTTGATTTGTTCAATACACGCAGCATTGTCTTCATAAATTGTTGTTGGAGTGCTTGTAATCAAAGATAATCCACATGCATTTCGAATGTGTTGTACCACTGATCTTAACCACACACATTCACGGCTTGCTTCATGAAGTGCAATTATTTCAGAGTGATTAGAGGAAGTGGCAGTCAAAGTCTGTTTGGTCGATCGCCAAGAAATTGCAGTATTGCCACATGTGAATACATATCCTGTTTGTGAGCGGGCCTTGTGAGGATCAGAAAGGTATCCAGAATCTGCATATCCTTTTAGTGTTGATTCCTTTGAATAAAATAAACCCAAATCTGTAGTCCCACGAAGGTAACGTAAGATATGTTTTACGCCATTCCAGTGTCGTCGAGTTGGTGCAGAGCTGAATCTTGCCAACAAATTAAATGAAAATGCAATATCTGGCCTTGTACACTGCGTTAAGTATAACAAAGCACCAATTGCACTAAGATATGGTACTTCAGGACCAAGGAGTGCTTCATTTTCTTCCTTTGGACGAAAAGGATCTTTCTTAGCATCAAGGGATCTAACAACCATTGGAGAACTTAATGGATGTGCTTTATCCATGTTAAATCGCTTCAAGACCTTTTCGATATATGTTGACTGATGTATAAGAATTCCATTAGACTTATGCTCGATTTGCAGGCCGAGACAATATTTAGTTTTTCCTAAGTCTTTCATCTCAAACTCATCCTTCAAATATTTAGCCGCTTTTGTGAGCTCTTCAGGAGTCCCAAATAAATTTATATCATCAACATATACTGCAAGGATGGCAAATCCTAATTCTGATTTCTTTATAAAAACACAAGGGCATATAGGATTGTTAATATACCCATCCTTGATCAAATACTCACTGAGACGATTATACCACATCCTTCCGGATTGTTTTAATCCATATAATGATCGTCTCAACTTAATTAAGTACATATTTCGTGGTTGTGATGTATTTACTTCAGGCAATTGAAATCCTTCAGGGACTTTCATATAAATATCTTTTTCAAGCATGCCATACAAATATGCAGTAACTACATCCATGAGACGCATGTCTAGTCCTTCTGAAACTGACAGACTAATTAAATATCGAAACGTAATAATATCCATCACAGGTGAATACGTTTCTTCATAATCAATCCCAGGTCTTTGTGAGAAACCTTGTGCCACTAAACGTGCTTTGTATCTAGCAATTTCATTTTTATCATTACGTTTTCTTACAAACACCCATTTGTAACCTACAGGTTTCACATCATTGGGTGTTGGGACTACAGGCCCAAATACTTTGCATTTTGCTAGAGAATCCAATTCTACTTGGATTGCTTCTTTCCACTTTGGCCAATCATGTCTACTGCGACATTCATTGACACTGTGTGGTTCATGATCATCATCATCTTTTAAAATTTCTGTGGCTACTGCAAAACAAAATACATCATTAATAACCACTTCTGTACGGTCCCACAATTCCCTTGTGGATGCATAATTTATGGAAATTTCATCATTTGCAAGTGCTTGTGCCTCTTCATGATTTTGTATCTCTTCAGGGACTATTGCCTCTTCAGGGGCATGTGTCACTTCAATGACACTTTCCTCTTCGGGGGTTATTATTTTAGAGATTATTGGAATAGCCTCTTCAGGAGTGCTTTTTTCTTTAAGACTTGTGTTTTGTTGCCCATTTGTTTTCCTCTTCCGGGGAATTAAATCTTTTGAACCCAAGGGTTGACCACGCTTCAGGCGTGTCATGGATGATTCATTAGCTGCCATAATAGCAGCTTTTCCAATTGGTATATTGATCCTTGCTGGTGTGTTTGCAGCCGGTATATAAGACTTGGTTACTTTAGCTGTATCTGTAAATGCATCAGGCAATTGGCTGGCAATCTTCTGGAGATGAGTGATTCTCTGTACTTCATTTTCACATTGAGCAGTACGCGGGTCGAGATGAGAAATAGATGATGCATTCCAAATAATTTCACGTCGTTCCTCTTTTGGTAGCTTATCTCCCCCTAACGACGGGAAATTGACCTCATCAAAATGGCAATCTGCAAATCTTGCTCTGAAAACGTCACCTGTCAATGGTTCAAGATACCTGATGATTGATGGTGAATCAAAACCAATGTATATTCCTAATCGACGTTGAGGGCCCATTTTTGTGCGTTGTGGAGGTGCAATTGGAACTTGTACTGCGCATCCAAATACTCGTAAATGGGAAAGATCTGGAATTTGACCAAGTACCAGTTGAAATGGTGAATGTTGGTGATTAGCAGTCGGTCGAATGCGAACCAATGCTGCAGCATGTAAAATGGCATGTCCCCAAGCAGAAATAGGTAACTTTGTCCTCATAAGTAAAGGTCGAGCAATCAGTTGGAGTCTTTTGATAAAGGCTTCTGCTAAACCATTCTGTGTGTGTACATGAGCAATTGGATGTTCCACCTCAATGCCTACTGACATGCAATAATCATCAAAGGCTTTAGATGTAAATTCACCAGCATTATCGAGGCGGATCTTCTTGATTGGATAATCTGGAAAATGTGCTTGTAACCGAATGATCTGAGCAAGGAGCCTGGCAAATGCAACATTGCGAGTAGATAACAATGAAACATGTGACCATCGGGATGAGGCATCTATTAGCACCATGAAATAGCGAAATGGTCCACATGGTGGATGAATTGGTCCACATATATCCCCTTGGATTCGTTCCAAAAATGTTGGGGATTCAACAAGGACTTTTGTATGAGATGGTCTAATAATCAATTTTCCTTGTGAACAAGCAGTACATGGATAATTACTAGACAAAAAAATCTTCTGGTTCTTTAATGGATGTCCATGTGAATTTTCAATAATTCGCCTCATCATTGTTGACCCTGGGTGCCCAAGTCTATCATGCCAAAGCATAAAAATGTTTGGGTTAGAGAGCTTCTGGCTCATCACCATATTTAATTCAATTGTTGTTATAGTGGTATAATACAATCCTGAAGAAAAAGCAGGCAATTTTTCCACTACAAGCTTCTGGCTTGAAACAATATGAGTAATATGTAAATATTCTTTATTATTTTCACATATGGTCTCAATATGATATCCATTACGACGTATATCTTTAAAACTTAGCAGATTTCTTCTGGATCTGACTGAATATAAGGCATCATTAATATGGAATATCGTGCCACATGGTAACATTATAGTGGCTCTTCCGGAACCATCAATCAAGTCTGCAGGACCTGATATTGTATTTACATTAGCTTCAACTAATGTCATGTGGGAAAAATATTTTTGATCCCGAAGGATTGTATGAGTAGTAGCACTATCTGCTAGACATATCTCTCCACCATTTATCTTGGAACTGAGCGATCCAATACTAAGATCCATACCTTTAAAAAAAAAATATTAAATAAATTCAATATAAAATATGAAGAAATAAAATGCATTTTTTTTTAACTTCATTCATTTAAGAAAAGAAAAATAATACACTAATGATAGCTTTCAAATAAATAAATAAAAACTCACACTAAAAAAAATTGCATATAAAATTCCAAACAAGAAAAATATTAATCGATGTGGACATTTCCATCACCAATTAAATGATCAATTTTGCCATTTGGATCTTCAAAAAAATCCGAAACATCGAAATGAGTAATATCCACCGGATCTTCACCATCAATCAAATTTGTTTCTATTTTTTCTTTGCCTTTCTCCTTGAGCGAGGCTTGGTAAAGTTTAACCAAATGGTCGGCCGTATAACATGTACGTGACCAATGCCCTTTCATACCACACTTATAACATTTATTTTCATAATTCGCAGAAGGCTGATTTTTTTCTTTGCCTTGCTTTGCTACATTGTTAGACCACTTCTGGTGGTTTTGTGTGGTATTGTTATGACCTCCCCGTGGTCGATAATTATTTTGACCACGGCCTCGTCCACGTCCATGGCCACGACCACGGCCACGGTTACGACCATGACCACTAGATGATGTCACATTCACTTCAGGGATAGATGCAGAACCAGTCGGACGTGATTGGTGATTTTTCATCAACAACTCATTAATCTGTTCAGCTACAAGAAGACATGAAATCAATTCAGAATATTTTGCAAACCTACGCTCTCGATATTGCTGCTGCAGGAGCACATTCGAGGCGTGAAATGTGGAGTATGTTTTTTCCAACATATCTTCTTCAGTAATTTTCTCTCCACATAATTGTAATTTAGAGCTGATTTTGAAAAGTGCAGAATTATATTCTGCAACTGTTTTGAAATCCTGCAACCTTAAGTGCATCCAATCATAACGGGCTTTAGGAAGAATCACTGTCTTTTGGTGATCATATCTTTCCTTTAAATTTTTCCAAAGGACAAGGGGATCCTTTACAGTAAGATATTCATTTTTCAAGCCCTCATCAAGGTGATGGCGAAGAAAAATCATTGCCTTGGCGCAATCCTGCTGGGATGTCTTATTTTTCTCTTGAATTGTATTGCCAAGATTCATAGCAGTAAGATGGATTTCAGCATCAAGGATCCAAGATAAATAATTTTTCCCAGATATATCAAGAGCAACAAACTCAAGCTTCGTAAGATTCGTCATTCTTGAATTTCTAAAAAATGATAAATACAATAATATGAGTAACGTTAAAAATAAAAAATAGAAAAAAAAAATGGTAGAGATAGTCTAAGAGTCACATATAGATTATAATTAACATTGAAGCATAATTGACAGTGTCACAAAAATAATATATTTTTTTTTAATAATTAATTTGATGTCAAACTTCATCATATGAATACTATTACAGAAACTAATAACAATAATAACAACATATATATATATACAATAATATATAATTATATTATTAGCATCAAATAAAAAATGGGAAGTCGTGACCTTTTTTTTTTTTTTTATAATGTCTCTCTTACTTCGGGAAGAGAAGAATTTCATGAACAATAAAACTTCTAGTTTTTATTTTTAATCACTCTCTTGCTTCAGGAAGAGAGGATTTTTCATGACTAGTATAAAAATTAAAAGACTACAATTATTCTTGAAAAAAATACCATAGTAAAAATATATATACCCACCAAACGTTCTTCATTACCTTAAAACAATTTGGCTAGAAACTCGTGCTTGGTTAGAACCTCGTGCTGATAACGTATTGTAAAAGTAAGAAGAATAGAATAAAAGAGATAGGAGAAGAAAATGGTGTCTTGCATGTGTCTTATTCAAGGGGCCTAAGTCCTCCTTTTATAGGCTTACAAGATTGAATATGGAGAGACAAATGGGTATAGGTTACAAGCCTTAAAGCTAGAGGGGGTTACAAACCTTAAAGGTAGAGGGGTGTTACAAGCCTTAAAGCTATAGAGGTTACATAGGTAGAAGATGGGTGGTCATCCACCAAATTTACAATAAAAAACTAAATTTTTACTAGCAAGTTAATTATTTATACACGTTAAGTCAAATATTGTATTATTCATAAACTTACATTTCTAACTAATAAATAAATGTCACATTTATGGATGCATCTGACTTGAAATTTAACAAACATGATGCATACGAGAGAAATATGCAATTCAATGTTTGCTTTTTATAAAATGTAACTTCCACAAACGCTATTAAAACTTAAATAAAAAATCACGGTGATTCAACGGTCAGTTTTTTAAAAAATCAACAATGAAACACTGGCAACATTTTAAGTTGAAGACAATTTTTCATTGACATTTTTCAAAAATCAATCGTTAGATCACTGTGATTTTTTTTTTTTTTTTGGACATGATATTATAGGAGGGGAATCTAGTCCAACGGTCAAATTTTTAAAATGTTCTCCAACTGGTCTTACATAGTCACCTAACACAACTTTGCATCAGGCGCACCTTATATTATAAGCATCTCAAATGTAAGAAATGACTAAAATTCATGAAAGTAGTCTTATTAATGGAAAGAAATACTTACTGTTTAGGGGAATGTAAAACGTGGCCCTAGTAGATTCAACAGGCCAGTGGCCATCGTGGGCTTGAATGGTAGAATAGAAACTGATAGCCCTTCTTAGTGTAGTTGTCACTGCTTCCTCTGTTATATCCTCTCTTTATTTCACTTTCACTGCTGCTGGAATGGTTCCGCATGGATTCTCCTTTCTAAGCTGCGAGTTTTACATATATAATGAAAGAGTTTGGAAAAATAAATAACTAAATGGAATTGAAAGTAAAACCCACTTTTTGTTGTCCCAAATTAAAGCACAAACAAACAAAGTATATATAAAGTTTTCGATCCACCATTGAAACACCTTGCATGTATTTGGCTTTTGGTCAAATTCATTTTTTTTTTCAAACCAACATTATTTTCCAGCTGATTTATTTAAAAATCACAGTCATCTAATGATCGGTTTCTGAAATAACTGATTGTGAAAAAATAGTAACATTTTGAAAAACAAAAAAGTCACAGTTTTTCATAATGAATTTTTACAAAAACTAACAGTTGAATTACTGTGATTTTTTGCAGGCATGACATATATAAAAGGAGTATCTAATCCAACAATCAATTTTGATTTTACAAGTGATTTCTAAAGTAGGTTATCAAGTACACCACATCCTAGCATGGCTCATATACAGGAATGCTAAAGTCAGGGTGCAAGTTGCATCAGGGACTTCGTTTAAAGCTAAGAAACTTGCAGACCATATTTTGAAAACGGACAGTTGGATTAAATATCATTCTTATGTATGTCATGACTACTAAAAATTACAGTGCTCAAAGTCGGTTTTATACCTGCATTTGAATGAAGAGATCAGCACTTTGCTTCACTTGGAATCGATTCTTCTTGAACTCCTCGCAAACCCGTTCGACTTCGGCTCGCTCTTTTGGAGTTCCGGCATCAGGATCGAACTCCCAGTGCTGTCTTCCAATGTGATTATTCACAGTCATCAACTGTGGCCCATGCCCTTCCGCTATCTTAAGCCTCCACATTCTCTTTCTCTCTCTAACGTATGAACTCCTGAATTCATACAAGTGTCGTATATTAATATATACCTTAAAATCATAGACATAATATAATTGGTCAAGACAACATGCAAGTAATCATCGTATTCAACTAATATAATCTCTTGGGAAGAAAGAAAATAAAAGAACGTAGAAATGTTGGAAGCATGCAAAAAACGTACATTACTAATGTAAAAGAAAAAGAAAGAAAGAAAGAAATAAGAAGAAACAGATACCTTATATTATATAAAAGAAGGGTGATGCGCCTGAGACGACTGAAGAGGGTGAGATTGGGGTTTGAGAGAGAGAGAGAGAGAGATGAGGCGAGTGTGAGAAGAGAGCTTGACAGAGAAATATCTTCTGATTTGGTGCGTAACCCTAGGCTATAATGGAACTGCATCCCTGCAACATGTACTCACAGACTGCAAAGTTTACTCCAAGGAAAGGAAAACTAAGAGCACCGACAATAAAATTTCACCGATTCTATTTCACGCATATTTTAATCATTTAACCCAAAATTAAAACTATTTGACATTTAATAGATAAACATCATTACTTTATTTAAAGTAGGATACCCCAGAATAATTTTTAATTTCGGATTAAATTATATAATAATATAATATTTTTCATAAAATTTGCAATAATGATATTCCACCGGAAGTCATCACCGGAATGGAAAACCGGAATGAGGTGGCGCTGAGTTGGCGCTAACCTGGCGTGTGTGGGAGAAAATAAGGAACCGGAAATTTTGAATTTTTTAGCACGTTTTCCGAGGCTTTCTGCAGCTTTGCAGAACCATACCTGCCCAAGAAATGACCCCCTTCTGCAGATGGCAGAGCACTCCCCTCATTTTGACCTTCCAAACCCATTTCATCTACCCCCTGCGCACCCTATCTTCACCTCTCACCGGACTCTCCTTGAACCAGTCACCGGTGCGGCACCCCCACCGGCGCATCTTCACCTCTCACCGGACTCTCGTTGAACCAGTCACTGGCGCGGCACCCCCACCGGCGCATCTTCACCTCTCACCGGACTCTCCTTGAACCAGTCACCGGCGCGGCACCCCCACCGGAACCACCTGGTATGTGTTTCTTCCTGAAGCTTTTTTTTCTTTTTCTTTTTTGTATACCAGCCCACTCTAAGTTTACTTTGACTACTAAATCAACCTAGCTGCCGTTTAGTTGCCTGATTGTAAATTATTAAAATGATCTTGCCCTGACATGATCCATTTATTGGATGTCAACTTGAACGTAATTTACTCAACCTGATCATTAAATTATTAGAGTACATATATTGAAATTCTTTGAAAATATTGAAATATAATGACTAGAAAGATATCTAAAAAAAAAAAAAGTTTATCCCAATAACCTGTCAGATCTGAATGCTCAAACTGATTATATAAACTTGCTAGGTTCTCAGGTCTTGGTTAGGTTTTTCCAGCTCTATGCTTATCCACTTATTCATCTTGTATATAAAAATATCTTCTTTCATGCACAATGATAATGCTCCCTCAAATGATAATGCACCCTGAATTATTATCATTGTGTTATAGTACATGCCAAATCTCTACATGCATCTTTACCTGCACACACATACCAATCTATGGGAAGAAAATTCTGTGATTTGCAGTCCTTCCCATCCATTGCAAATTTGATTCCTAGCTTCATAGTTTAGTTTAGCTGAGCTTGAAAAGTCTCCAAGTACCATTGCAATGACTATGCTAAGCCTCTAGTTGCATAAAGCTAGCCAATAGAGAGTCTACATCAAAGGGCTTACACTGAAGGATATATATTATACTATGGCCTTGGTTTTCCTTAATTCACTGCAGCAGGATGACCAATAAAGTGTGCAATTAAAATAACATGAATCCATTTCATAATATTTGTAAGAATAAATTTCAAAAAGTCAAATGGTTGATAAGTAAAGCTATCATTTTATGTACTCTTAAGAGATTAATTCTATTTGTTTTGTAGAAGTGTTTTGTTTATAGAGCATGTGACATTAAGGTCCTGGTTTCGTGCACTACATAGAAAAGAATTGATAGTGTTGGTTTTTAGTCTTTAAACCAAAAACTAAATTAAAGTAGAGATTGGACTTTTTGTGGGGCATTTGACATTAGGGTCCTGGTTTTGGGCTCAACCCGGCATGGAACTTATGGGGTTCAATTTTTTTTTTTTTCCAACTCAAAACTAAAGTAAAGTAGAAATGGAACCTCTTGTGATTGATGTCTTCTATTTAGTTGCCTGACTGTAATAAATCCATATTGAAATGTTCAGGATCTGCATATAACATTACTTTTATTCTAGTATTGTCTGCAATGTCAAGATTCGTAAGCCCTTTATATTACATAAACTAATGACTTTGTACCTCCTCTTAACTCTTATTATATTTCTATTTATTTTTTATTCTTATTTATTTTTGGTAGGTGATGGATGAATTAAATGGAATGCATAATAGAGAAGATGATGCTATATGTAATCTTGGCGGTAATGAGATTAGTATGAGTGATGGTGATGATGTAGATAGTGGTGATGAGCTTGAGGATATTGCGGTCGGGAAGGAATTTGATTCTTTAGATGAATGTTACGAGTTTTATAGAAATTATGGAAGGCAAAAAGGTTTTGGTGTGTTCAAAAGAGATTCTAAACGTGGAGATGATGGACTCGAGAGATGGGTCACATATGCTTGTTATAAAGCAAGGATCCAAAAAAGCCTATCTAAGAGTTCCTTGAACCCAAGACTTTCAGTGAAAACAAATTGTAAAGCTAGGATAAATGTAGTTTTACAACCGAATGGAAAATTTAAATTGACCAGTGCTTGTCTTGAACATAATCATTTATTAAGCCCTACAAAAACAAGGTATATGAGATGTAATAAAAGGTTAGATCCACATGTGAAGAGGAGATTGGAGCTAAATGATCGAGCAGGAATACAAATCAACAAGAATTTTAATTCTTTAGTTGTTGAAGCAGGGGGTGTTGAAAATTTATCTTTTGATGAAAGGGATTGTCGGAATTATATTGATAGAGAGAGGCAATTGAGACTTGGAAAGGGAGATGGGTGCAGCACTCCAAGATTACTTCAATAGGATGCAAGAAAAACAGAGTGGTTTTTTTTATGCAATTGACTTGGATGATGATAACAGGTTGAGAAATGTATTTTGGGCTGATGCAAGGAGTAGGGCAACTTTTGAAGCTTTTGGAGATGTTGTCACCTTTGACACAACTTATCTCACAAATAAATACGATATGCCTTTTGCTCCTTTTGTAGGCGTAAACCATCATGGCAATTCTGTGTTGTTGGGTTGTGGATTGTTATCCAATGAGGATACCAAAACTTTTCAATGGTTATTCGAAACTTGGTTGTTGTGTATGGATAACTGTCCTCCAAAAGCTATAATCACTGACCAGTGCAAAGCAATGCAAAATGCCATTGAGATTGTATTCCCAGACACTCGTCATCGGTGGTGCCTATGACATATAATGAAGAAGATTCCGGAGAAACTGAGAGGATATGGTCAGTATAAAGCAATTAAAAAAGATTTAAAAATTTGTGTTTATGAAACTTTCACCAAAGATGAGTTTGATTATAGATGGAGAGAGATGATTGTCACATATGATCTTGAGGGAAATGAATGGCTTAAAGGGTTGTATGCTGAGCGGAGACGTTGGGTTCCTATCTATTTGAAAGATACTTTTTTTGCAGGGATGTCAACAACTCAGCGAAGTGAAAGTATGAATGCTTTTTTTGATGGTTATGTGAATTCGGAAACATCTTTAAAGCAATTTGTCGAACAATATGACAATGCTTTAAGAAACAAGATTGAGAAGGAAAATAAAGCTGACTATCATTTTTTTCAATTCCCAATATAATTGTGTGACTCGTTATGCTATTGAGAAACAGTTTCAAGAAGCTTATACCAATGCCAAGTTTAGCGATTTTCAAGTGGAGTTGCAAGCAAAACTATATTGCCATATCTCAAGTGCAATAAAGGAAGGACCCAATTTTAGGTATAATTTTTTTCTTCATAATTTTTTTATTTACTGTTAACTGAGCTTATCTACTTTTCAATGCATATAGTTTAATTTTGTTTTAATAAACTTTATTTTATTTTACCTATTTTGGTAGGTGTCATGTGATTGAAGATGTACAGCTTAAATTTATGAACAAGGATGTTGTGTTTGATGTATATCTCAATGAAGAGGAAGTTGAAGTGAAATGCACATGTCAATTGTTTGAATTTAAAGGGATATTATGTCGACACTCACTTGCAATTTTGACTTTAAGGAAAGTAAGAGAGGTTCCAAAGCAATACATTTTGGATTGATGGAGAAAGGACATAAAGCGTGAATATACGCTTATGGTTAGAGGTGTTGATGGTGGTAGGGCCAAGCCGCAATCAGAAATGCAAGATAAGATGTTCCATGAGTATTTGGATGTTGCAAATGTTGTAGGGGATTACCAAGAGAGGTGTGATATGGTGATTTCCAATCTCCGTAACTTAAAGTTGGAATTTATGTCTTCTGATATGGTGGGTGACTGTACTCAAGCAACCTCTATTAGTGAATCGGTTGGTTTGCAATTTGTTGAAGAAGAAAGGGTTGAATGTGCACAACCACCCATTCAAGTACACAGTCCCCTGCCAAAAAGACGTAAGGGTCGGCCACCAGTGACTAGATTAATGTCCCAAAGAGAGCAGGATATGAGAAGGAAGAAAAAAGCGTCCCAACAAAAGGTATGATTTTAGGATCAAAGTATAGAATTGCAATTTTTTAGAATGATGAGGATATCGTCAATAGGGTAGGTATTATTTGAAAATGATTATAAATAAAAAAATTATATCGTCTTTTAGGATCAAAGAATTGAAACAAGTGGAAGCGAAGCACCTTATGGATTTGCAAGCATGTCAACTGAATACACTGAGGTTAGGGTCCTAAAATGTAACATATCATTTGCATAAATGTTTTCAAACTTGTTTGATAAATTTATATTTACTGGTGATTTACTATTTCTATAGGGTAATATGCAACCAGTTTTGGCAGATGGTTATGCGATGAGTTACCCAAATTTGCCATACAACATATCACAGGTATGAGAAGTTAAAGTTGGACCTATTTTGTTTTGTTATGCATTTTATTTTTCACAAATGTGTTCCTTGGATTCAATATAATAGGTTGTTCAAAGTCAAATTAATGTTTCCGGTGGATTGACTGGGTTGCTTCTTAATTATGTTCAAAATCCTTCACAGGTAAATCATTTGATCTGATTGGGTTAAACAGACCAAATAGTTATTATATTAAAAATTTGACAAAATTTGTTTGAATGGTATGTGTTTCAGGAATCCCAAAATTTTGGCATGTCATTTTCAGGACGCAATGAAGATCACCATGGAGAGACAGGGGATTGAAATTGAAGCATATTTTTCTAGCTTATCATCTTTATGTTATGATGCCCATGAATTTGTATGTTATGAACTTGGAAGATTAAAACAAACTTGGTGATGATAGATGCATAAAATTATACATTTGTATTTTTGAACATGTTTGATGAAAATGGGACAGTATATCATAGATGCTAGCATTAGTTGAATGCTTTTTTTGGTTGGGTTGAAAATGTTGTATTCTGTTGACTTTGATTTTGGGTGTTGTGTTGAACAGGTAGAATATTTATGGGATGAAATTGAATTTGTATAAATGCCAACAGGTTCATGTAGAGCAGTGGTTATTTTTATGGGATGTAATTGAATAGGTATAAATGCCACATTTTGGGTGAACATCATTTTTTTGATTATATTGAACAGGTTCAACAGGGTCAAGTTTGATTGAAAAAAAGGCCGATTATGGAGTTCTATCCAGTTTAAATGCCATGAATTGCCCCTGTTGAAAAAAAATGCCAAAAAGAAAAAAATGCCCAATTTCGATAAAATGCCGATTATGGAGATCTATCAACCATAAATGCCATGAAATGCCTCTGTTGAAAAAAAAATGCCAAAAAGGTAAAAATGCCGAATTGCGAAAAAATGTCGATTATGGAGTTCAATCCACTTTAAATGCCATGAATTGCCCCTGTTGAAAAAAAAAATGCCATAAAGAAAAAAATGCCCTATTTCAAAAAAATGCCAAAAACCGAGTTCTATCAACCATAAATGCCATGAAATGCATCTGTTGAAAAAAATGCCAAAAAAGTCAAATTGCCGAATTGCGAAAAAATGCCGATTATGGAAGCTACCAATGTCAGAAACATGCAAAACTTTGTCATTTAAGGTTGAAAGTTGGTTAATTGTGGCGTTTATATGCCGTTTGGAAATAATAGAAATTGGGCATATTTTTTCAACAGGGGCATTTAGTGGGGCATTTAAGGAGAGTCGAAAATTTTTTCCAATTTTTGACACTTGGCATTTAGTTGAAACAGGGTTTCTATTTGTCATTTAAGGTTGAAAGTAAGTTAATTTTGGCATTTATATGCCGTTTCGAAATATTTGAAATTTGGCATATGTTTTCAACAGGGGCATTTAGTGGGCATTTAAGGAGGGTCGAAAATTTTTTCCAATTTTTGACACTTGGCATTTAGTTGAAACAGGATTTCTATTTGTCATTTAAGGTTGAAAGTAAGTTAATTTTGGCATTTATATGCCGTTTCGAAATATTTGAAATTTGGCATATGTTTTCAACAGGGGCATTTAGTGGGCATTTAAGGAGGGTCGAAAATTTTTTCAAATTTTTGACACTTGGCATTTAGTTGAAACAGGGTTTCTATTTGTCATTTAAGGTTGAAAGTAAGTTAATTTTGGCATTTATATGCCGTTTCGAAATATTTGAAATTTGGCATATGTTTTCAACAGGGGCATTTAGTGGGCATTTAAGGAGGGTCGAAAATTTTTTCAAAATTTTGACACTTGGCATTTAGTTGAAACAGGGATTCTTTTTGTCATTTAAGGTTGAAAGTAGGTTAATTTTGGCATTCAAGCAATTTGATGTGAAAAAAGATGGCATTTATGGCACTATTGGCATTCGTTGGGAGTTCGCGGAAAATGACCCAAATAGGGACATTTGGCACCCTAATGGACAGTGAATGGCACTAATGCCAATGTTATGAGCATTTGGCATTCTAATCCACGTCTCTTTCACATATTGGAGAATCATTCATTCATTCCACTAACAAATATTACATTACTTTCCAATTAATCCCAAAAATATATATAAATATTGTAAACTTACAAATCCTATCTTAATCACGTCCTTCCTTCCTTGAGGCATATTCCTTACACATATTTGCATAAATGTCAGCAACCCGCCAAGCGTGGTCCCTTTCTGCAATTGCCATTTCTAATTGATATTTCAAGGAGATATCATCAACTTGGCTTGGAGGACAAGTTGAACTTGAGGGGTTGGAGGATGATGTGCTACATGATGGAAATTGTGGACTATTTATCCGTTGACAATATTCGGAGAAAGCTTTTTCTCCCTCTTCTCTACTCTTGTATGACTTGTGGCTAGCGTTGGAAAATTTATCAACTTGCGCTTTTGCTTCATCCCATGTGCCATAAACTCCAGGAGTGTGCCCCTTGAATACGACATATGTTTTTCCCTATTTGAGAAATGTTCAAATTAAATTCCACTAACATAAAAAATAAAGAAATTAATAAAAAGTTGAATAATTCAGATGAGTGTAAGCATTATATAACTACCATATTGTCGTGGCTCAATTTCGGTCCACAGTGTGCTAAAATGGATCAGAAGTTGAGTACTGGAATCCTAAATGGACTAGAAAAAGTTAACAACACTTCATTTGCGGAAAATATGATTATCTAAGACAGTAATACAACCATGTAAGCAATAGGAATAAATTGCTTTATATGTGATAGTGTCTTAATCCTATAAATAACACAATATATATATTCAAGAGAGAGAGAGAGAGAGAGAGAGAGAGAGAGA
>JAESVK010046793.1:0-14024 GCA_017140935.1 Hamamelis virginiana | reverse complement strand
CTCTCCAAATGTGATAGATAGTTGCCGCCCATCCCAGCTTTTTGACCATCTCTGGAAGCTTTTTCCGCTTAGAAGAAGAGATTGCCCAATTAAGCTCATTAGCCCACACTCTAGGAGTTCTCTCTCTCCAAATGTGATAGATAGTGCTGGTGGTGTTTTTCCCTAGCATCATTTTCATCATTTTCTGATTTCTGGTTCCCTATTTGCTAAGATCCTTCTTGTTGGTTATTTTGATGGGGAAGAACAAGAGGACTGGTTCCAATAGGAAGAAATCTAAAATGTCCCTAAAGAATTTTCATGAGAATGTTCCATTAGCAAAGGAAGGTCGGGTTCTTGAAGGGTGTGATGAGTTTGATTCTATTTTGAAGCTCAGCCCGAGTCCAATGAGCATGCTTAAGGACCGAATAGAGAGAATGAAGCAGTCTTCTCTGCTTGCTGCGCATGGTGTATTTCATGGGGAAATTGCAGAAATCCGTGAATCTGCTAAAGTATTTGATAAGGCTTCCTGTGATGATAATATTGATGAGATTAGCAGTGTATTTGCTTGTTCTTGTGGTCTTGAGGAAGTATGTTCCGAATGTCGAAGTGAAGGTATTGAGGAAGTCCAAGGGAATAGTGGAGATGGTGATCCTGTTTTTGGTGGTGCCGGTTCTGCTGATATGTCTCTTGGGGTGCAAATTATAGGGGATGCTAGTGCTTGTAAAGCCGGGGATGACACAGGGATTCTTAGTCCTAATTGTTTAAATAATTCTGGAGAAGGTATTTTAAACCCTGCATCTCATGGAAATTCCAAGGTTGAAAATTCTTCTCTTAACTCTGGTTTTTCTAGTAAGTGGATGGGAGCACATATTTCTGAATCTGATTTTCCTCCTTTAAAGCATTCAAACTTAGGAGTTGCTCAGAAAACAAAAATTCCTGCTTGGAGTAAGCCTAAAGCAAACTTGCATAAACTTGTGAAAAAGGTTGTAGACTTTGATTCTAATGGTATTGTTGCTATTCCTGAAGCAATTATCGATGTGGGTTTGAAATTATGTGAATTTGCCATTGTGGGGCACATTATGGATAAGAACTTGCCTTTTTCTTTGGTAAGGGACTGGGCGAGCCGTACTTGGGGAGATGATGTGCTTGAAACTATCAAGCTTCAACCAAGTTTCTTTCTTTTCAAAATGAAAAGTGAATCTGCCATGAATGATATATTGAATGGTGAACCATCCTTTATTACAGGGAGGCTTATGGTGACTAAGAGGTGGTTTTTTGGGATGGTGTTAGAAAAGGCGACTTTTTCTAAAATTCATATTTGGATTACATTAATGAATCTTCCAATAGTTTTGCGCTCTATTGAAGCTGTGGAATTTATTGGTAGCTCTTTGGGAAACCCTCTGTTTGTGGTTTGGATAACATTGTGAGAATTTGTGTTGAAATAGATGCTGATAAAGAAATCCCTAATTCCATGGTGTTTAATTTGGGAAGGGGAGTTACTTCAGAAATTGTTTTTGAGGTTCCATGGAAACCCACTAGATGTGGCAGTTGTAAAGTCTTTGGGCACTCATCCCAAAAGTGCCCCTCTGCTTTACCGACTAGTACGAAGCAGGTGTGGAAGGCTAAGCTCAAACCTTCTCCAGGTCCTCATAAGGCGACTGTCAAGGATGTAAGTATTCCCAAGGTTAGGGCCTCTTCACCATCAAAAGTTCCTAATGAATGGATTGAGGTTTTTTTTTTGGATAATTAAGAAATATATTACCAAAAAACCAAGATATTACAAGAAAGAGCAAAGCTCGAGCCTCACCAAGAGGCAACCGCACAGGCCACAGCCAAACAAACCCTCTTACAACCCAAGAGGCTAGGACACAAACAGAAACAAGACCCGACTAGGGAACATCCCTCCCTCGAGAATTTTTAAGAGTATGAATTTTATCTTTAAGTTTCTTTTTGAGAGACTTTCTAGACAGAGTAACATCATTAAAGTTGCAGTCCACCAACTCCGAATAGTCCAAATGAGCCAATGTGTCAACGGTTTGTGTGAGTAAGGCTGGTAAGACTAGTATAAATGTGGAGACTTCTACTAGCTTAGATTATGGGGAGAATTCCTTTGAGGTGCTCTCCTCTGCTATTGATTCTGATCCCCTTCTAGGTAGTGATCCTTTTGTTGATCCTATTGTTGTACCTCCTGATTTAACTAAAAAGAAGGGTATTGAATATCCTTAGTTTTTGTTTTTTCCTTCACCTAGCCTCTTGGGTTGTAAGAGATTTCTTTTGTAGGTTAGGGAGTTTGGCTGACCTTTGGTCTCTTAAGCTTCTGCTTGTTGCCAGGATGGCTCTTGCGCTGTAACTTTTTTTTGGTATATATATTTCTTAATTATCCAAAAAAAAAAAAAAAACATTCTCAATTCCCAAGTCACAGCAGGTGAAGTTAAAGATGCCATTTTTTCAATCAAGGATGACAAAGCCCCTGGCCCTGATGGGTACTCATCTTTTTTCTTTAAAAAATGCTGGGTATTGTTGGAGATGATGTCACTAATGTTGTCCTTTCCTTTTTTTCAAAGTGGGAAGCTGTTAGGGGAAGTTAATGCCACTATAATTGCCCTTGTGCCTAAAATTCCAAACCATTCTTCAATGAATGATTTTAGACCTATCTCCTGTTGTAATGTTATTTATAAGTGTATTTCTAAGATTATTTCTAACAGGTTGAAAGTTTGCCTTCCAAAGTTGATTAGTGCTAATCAGACAGCTTTTGTGCAAGGAAGGAGAATTGCTGACAACATCTTACTCACTCAGGAGATTTTGAAAATTACCATCGCAACAAAGGGCCTCCTAGATGTGCTGTGAAAGTGGATTTGATGAAAGCCTATGACTCAGTTGGTTGGGACTTTCTAATTGCATTATTGGAAGTTCTTGGAACCCCAAGGTTGGTGGTTGATTGGATTAAAGTGTGTATTTCCTCTCCCAGATTTTCTATTGCTTTCAATGGTAATCTTGAAGGGTTTTTTTGCTGGTGAAAGAGGTCTTCGGCAAGGTGACCCCATGTCCCCTTATCTTTTTGTTCTGGTTATGGAAGTGTTTACTAGAATTCTCCAAAAAGCTTCAAAGTATGATGATTTCAAATTCCATTCTCGTTGTGGGAAGCTGGAGCTGTCTCACCTTTGCTTTGCGGATGATTTGTTCTTGTTTGCTTATAGAGATACTCAGTCTGCTTCTGTCCTAAAGAATTCCCTGGATCATTTTGAAAATCTCTCTGGTTTGAAGGTTAGCTACTCTAAAAGTATGATGTTTTATGCTGGCATTCCTAAGGAAGACAAAGAAAGCATTAAGAATATTTTGGGTATCAAAGAAGGTAAGCTGCCTGTTAAATATCTGGGATTTCCCCTTATCTCGTCCAAGCTGAAGGCTATTGATTGTCAACCTCTTTTGGAGAAAATTGCTGCCCGTATTAATTCTTGGACTAATAAAAAGCTATCATATGCTGGTAGATTGCAGCTGCTCAGCTCTGTTCTCTATTGGATCCAAGTTTACTGGTGTAATGTATTTATGCTTCCCAAGAGTATCATCAAAAGAATTGAGCAGTTATTCAGTTCTTTTCTTTGGAAAGGGGAGGCTACAAATGCTAGTGGGGCTAAGGTTAGCTGGCAGTCTTTGTGTAATCCTAAGCAAGAAGGAGGGCTGGGCTTGAGGAGAATTGAGGATTGGAATAGAGCTTCTATTGTTAAACATATATGGAATTTGTATGCCTGTTCAGGATCTATTTGGGTGGCTTGGGTTAACCAGTTCTTGCTGAGAGGGAGGTGCTTTTGGAATGTTAAAGTCTATTCTGAATGTTCTTGGAGCTGGAGGAAGACTCTTAGCATGAGAGATTTTGCTAGACCTTTGATATTTCATAGAATTGGTAATGGAAAGAACACTTTTCTTTGGCATGATAATTGGCTTCCTTGTGGACCCATTTCTCAATGTTTTGGTGACCGTATTATCTATGATGCTGGTTTCTCAAGTCAAGTTAAAGTTGATGTTGTTATTGAAAGAGGGAACTGGAATTGGCCTGTTACAAATTCCCTTGATCTTTTTGAGCTTAGACAGATTCAGATGGGTATGCCAGCTCCTTGTGTGGATGTTGAGGATAGAGTGATCTGGAAAGAATCTATTAATGGTCTCTTCTCTATTTCTTCAGCTTGGAACAAGATCAGAGGTCGCCTCCCTGAAGAGGACTGGTACAGTTGTGTTTGGTTCTCCCTAGCCATTTTTTTTTTGTGGATAATTAAGAAATATATTTACCAAAAAAAGAATTACAGCGCAAATGCCATCCTGGCGACAAGCCGAAGCTTAAAAGCCCAATGGGCCGACCAACCACCCTAACCTATAAAAGAAACCTCTTACAACCCAAGAGGCTAGGGGGAAGAGAAACACAAATACAAATACTATGGAAGTTCAACCCTTCCTATTTGCATTTAAAAAGTCAAAACTAGACTTGTAAACACATCAACCGACATTACAATATAGCAATAAAATTGAACATAGCCGGTCAAACGGTCGAAAGCACGACCATCAAAGCCATCAGGAGCAAGCATAGACAAAGACCATGAGCACGGCAGCACGGAGAAACAGAGGCGCATAAACCGATGCACTAGAGGACCAGCATGCACTCAAAGATCATGTGGACAACCACCATGCGCACGACCCACATCCATCAGCTCGAACCTAACACCTTGCGGTTAACCAAAACAGGCCTAAATTGAAGATTAGGAGGAGCAAGCCAGCCATGCATCAGATAACACTCACGTGAGAAGGAAAAACACAAAACCACGGCACACAAGGACAGCCACGGTTCATCCCCAATAACCCCATGCGCAAGGTCAGCAACCAAGACTCTTGCACCACTTCAGGACACGCAACAAGAGGGAAATGAGAAGAAAGACAACACCATCTCCCACTAACTCAAAGCTGGCCCCACAAGCAACGTGCCCAATAACCTGCCCAGCCCCCACTACACAGTTCCAAATATGTACCATCATAAAACATAAATGCGTCAATAGGATTTGGAAATAAAGACGCGCATAAACAGAGAGCTCCTCTTGCGCAATTAATGCAACACCATTAAACACGCGCATCATTAGGATGAGGAAAAGAAAAGTCAAACTGAAATGACAAATGCAATAAATGCATTTAAAGTGGGCTGTCGAGATGCCCCCTGCCCAAATAACCACAGAGCCACGAGAGATGCCCATATAACCACAAAGCCACATGAGGTGCTCAAAAACCACAAAGCCACGTGATAAGTAGCATGCACCAGGCATGCACCAACCCATTTCGCTAGCAGCTCATAAGAAGGAGATAAGTCCAATGCATTTAATGCATTAACCAGCCCCACTTGCAATCAAATATCTAAAACAAGGCAAGCCTCCCACAGTTTTGAAGCTCCACGTGGAATTGATATGTCAAATGCATTAAATGCATTTAATGCACCACACCAACCAAGCCAGGAACCTCCTCATGCGCTACAAAATAGTGAGTGTACAACGAATGTACACCTTGCCTTGATACCCGCGCAACCAGCAAAGAAACCATCCCATTTCAATGAAACATATCGTGGTTTAGAAAACCACATACTGTGGTTTAGAAAACCACTTACCATCACAATGTTGAAGAAGATGTCTGGTTTCTACTGCAAGAGTAAGAACTCGAGACCATCCATGCATATCACACATACAGAGAAAACCCATGAAGCTTAGAACCAGTGCGGTTTCCAAGAAACCACAAGCACCTTCCATTCAACAATGGTGAACCCGTGTGATAGCAGGCACAACAATGGTGAACCCAAAAGTGGCAAACGGCATGGAACCCGAGCTCATAAAGCTACTCAGAACTACTCAAGAGTTTTCACACCAACAATGGAAGCTACCTCATCAACATTCAGGAACCCAAGGTGTGAGCTAGACCATCAATGGGAGAGAAATCCACATTAAAAACAGCAAGTCTATAGCAAACAGCGTGCTACTCGCAAAGAAGATGGTCCAGCGGACCTAAACCTGAAAAAAACGAACAACTCACCCACTGATGATGCTAAAAGACCACGGCTTAGAACGAAGAGAGCACGAGCCAAGCATTGTTGGGAGCAAACCACTCAAGAAGACCCAAGCATCGGAGCTCAGACAGCTCAGAACATAAGCAAAAACCAGAAGAACAAAAAACTATAAACCCCAAGAGCTGCTTCAAGCAAGCAAAGCTCAACAAGATAGCTTAAAAACCATAAACCAAACAAGAAAACAAATCAGAGAGGAAACCGATCAAGAAACAGCCACCCCCCCAAGAGGGGGGGTGGGAGTAACCCCAGAGCTTAATGACTTTGTTCTCCCTAGCCATTAAAAGACACAGTTTCATTCTTTGGCTGGGTATTAAAAACAGACTCTCTACTCTGGACAAATTGTTGCAATGGGGTTGTAACATCCCAACCTAACAATCGTATTGACCCTTCCGGATAGGTCAACACGTGTCAAGATAGAGGTACAACCTGACCTGCTCATTCATATATCCTTATGAGAGACAAGAAATATAGACATATTTAACAATATGAAATGTTATGCTCATGCAAATGTCCCAAACGTCTTATACAATAATAATAAATCAAATAATAATAATGCCAACATCCCTGGCAAGTAGGCTATGCCACAAACAATGGCAAATTCCAAAATCAAGAAAATATAAATATTACACAACTCAATAATATGCAGGTCCAATGCAGAATCGACCATGCAATCATCTAATAATCCTCGAATAGAGACTTGTCTCAAATCATGTATGCAAACCCCGAGCCAACCTGTAATCTGCTGCATAAAAGCAGGGGTGAGCTTCCACTTGCTCAGTAGGAATAAGATAACCTCTACAAATAACAATAATACAGCGATACATGGAATATTTTAAATAAACGTAGTTTCTATAACGTTTATAAAACAGTAGATAACGCAGTTATAAACTTGTGTGGTCTTTCAGTGAAAAGCTTAAGTCAAGTAGTTCTGGGTTCAGTTCATAAATCAACCAGAGAGAAATAATGAGTTAAGCTCAGTTATAAACACTGTACAATGCCCATAATTTCAAAACCTAGGCTCATAGAATGTATAACAGGACGTTATTCTCAGGCTAAAGCCTCCGGCACAACGATAGCCAAAACCACGCTGTTCTCAGGTCCCCGGCACAACGGCAGCCAATACCTCGTTGTTCTCAGACCCCCGGCACAACGACAGCCAAAACCTCTCGAGAGAAACCGATCAGTTGCTTAACAGCCAACTGTTCGAGCCACTACGGGGCTATAAACTTCGGGTCCGCACTAAGGCTCCACCCAGGACCATAGGCCCTTAAAAAAGAAACCTCCCTGTGATACAAACCGAGCCAGAACCATCCATAGCAGCAAAAATATATATACATTCAAACCAGTTTCCAAAGCCAGCAGGTAAAGTTACAATATGTGGCATATATTAAAGTATCGAGTGTTATTTCAAAACAATCATAACCATTATCCAAAAACAGGAGTGAAATAGATAAACCATATGCCATCATCTTATATACAGAATAATCCTCAAGACACGTCATATTTAAATACATATATATATATATATTCACTTTTGTACCCTGGCTGATTCCCATTTCAAAATATTCAATCCAACCCAAAAGTCAAGGGAACAGTCGTAAGAAAATCTCAACATCTTTCTTTAATATAGATATATCTAGAAAATCAGGCATATGAGCTTTAGACCAAGTATTTATATTGTGTGGATATAAACAGTTATCACTATATGCCCTTATCAAGTGTTTCCATAAAACCTGCATTTGGAAATCCTGTTCCCCAGTTTTATATACACATACACATAATACCCAGTTCTAAGTAATTTGCCAGGAAATATAGACAAGTTTTCAAAACGTTTCATTTCTGTGCCTTAGTTCTCATTTCATAAACATGCCACACAATTCCATAGTCTTTAAACTAGTATATTCCATGTATCTATTTAACAAGCTAATGATCCGTGAGGTTCTCAAACATTTGTAAGTTATCCCATTCCCAAATGTGTTTAACATCTATGTTCATGTAGTTCTCAAAAACAGTTGTAAAACAGACATATTATCATTACAGTAAGAGGTTACTTATCCCTACCTCAATGCAATTGTGTTTTTCCAACCCTTGTGACTCCACGAGCCTCCTAATGCAATGCCTGATGCACCCGATGCAAGTGGTCCTCCAAAGGACCCAATCACAACTGAGAAACAAAGAATAATGCAAACAAGGAAGATCAAAAGAAAGCACTAGCATCCACGGTTCTAAAGTAAAGCAATACGTATCATCAAAATTGCTCACTCGCGACTCTAAGGTTCAAAACCCCAGAAGGGCCAAAACAAAGACTTTAAAACCCCCAAGACATGACCCTAAGTGTGTTTAGAAATCACACGTTGAATCCTATGGCCAAAAGTAAAGTGATATAGGAGTTATAGGCCAAAGAAGACATAGTGAACACACGAGGGGTAAATCTGGTGTTTTCAAAATATCTCTCTCTCCAAAAATAATTTCACTTTAAAACCCCAAAATTTAGAAAGTACAACTCGACAGCTTTTCGTGCATATAAAGTACACGAAATCGGAGTTTGTATGCAAAGGTTATGATGAAAACAGAAAAAATTTAGAAAACCAAAGTTTTATTTAGAAAACAGAAAAAATCGGAGTTTGTATTCCTAAAGTTTTATTTTCAATGAGTGGGGTTTTAAGGGTTTTATTGTGGGTTTTTTTCTGTTTTCAGCCCCTTTATTGTTTTGGCCTCTTCTCCTTTATGGCTTCCTCTTTTTCTACCCAATCAGTAGCACGTGGTTCTGCTGGTTCCTCTTGTGATCGTGGAGTTGACCTTTGTGTTGCGGTCCCAGCAGACTCGGTGGGTATTTTGGAGGGATCTTCTAGTGGGTTTTCACATGGAAGGTTGGGTAATGGCGTCTCTGTAATTAATGGGAGTGATTCCAAGCCACGTGATGATGGTGTAGATTCGGGGTCAGGTTCTCTTCAAGGTTGTGAGTCGCACCTTCTAGAAGCTACTGCACATGGGATTGTGGGTTCCAAGTCAGATTCTTCTTCTATTGGGGTTGTGCGCAAATCTGTGATGGATGGCCCCCACCATGTGAATGTGAGTGGATGCTCACATGGCAGTTCTCATGTGTCGCCTTCTCTGGACAGTGTTGAAGACCCACGTGATTCTTCTTCAGTTCACTTTAATGCTACTCATAGTGGGTATGTGCAGGAGGTTTATGCGAATTCCTCTATTGGGGTTTGTTCTCGTGGAAATGTTGGTCCAAGTGGAGAGGGTGGGTCTGCCATTCATGGTGTCTCTGCAAATTTGGAGGGTCCTTGCATTCAAAGTGATGCTATCTGCCATGGGTCCAGTTCTGCAGGTTCTGTTTCCTTATTATCTCATGTGAATCATTTATCCCCTGCTGAAGAATTGGAAAGAAGTTTGGGTTTTTCTGAAGACACAAGGTTTCTTTTTTCTAAACCTGTGTCACGTACTGTGTATTCATCAAGTGTTTCTTCTGCTGTGAAAGTTCCTTCAGCTCCTTGTGGCTCTGGATCTGTTCAGTTAGGTCTAGATCCCCATGGATCTGAGGTTAGTAGTCCTCCTGTTGGAGTTTTTTCTGGGTCTGTTATTGCTAGAAACAGAAACAACCTTAATCAGTGTGGTTTAGGTTCTAATGACATAGATAAGAGTGTGAGCCTTGGCTCAGCTTCGGGTAACTCTTCTGGGTTTGTGGGAGCTGGTGGAGTGGGTGCTTGTGTATCTTCTTCTGGGTCTGGTAAAAGAGTTATTTCTGACTGGAAGTCATTGTTCAACAAGCCTGCTGGGCTATCATCTAATCTTCAGTACCATAAACCGTTGATTGTTGATGGCAAGATAAGAGTCAATCCTCCTGATAGTGTTGCCATGGCAGGTATTGTGCATTGGAAAGAGTGTGTAGTTGGTCAATTTTTTGACAAGAGGCTTCCTTACCTGGTTGTTAAAAATGCTGTTTCAAAGCTGTGGGGGCATAAAGAAATTCCGGAAATTCTTTCTACTGATAGTGGTCTGTTCATATTTAGATTTTCTAATTTAGAAGTTAGAGACTGGGTTCTTGATTCAGGACCTTGGCACATTGGGGGCAAACCGTTCTTGTTGAGGAAATGGCATCTGAAGATGGAAATGCTCAATTTGAAGTTGGAAAAAATCCCTATATGGGTTAAGCTTTTCAATATCCCTATTGAGTACTGGACGGAGGAAGGTTTCAGTTTTTTGGCAAGTGCTATTGGTAATCCTCTTTATCTTGATTCCCTCACTCAATCAAGACAGAGGCTTTCTTATGCTCGTATTTGTATTGAGGTTAATGTAAATTGTGAATTTCCTTCCTCCTTTGAGCTTGGTTTGGGGGATGGTAATGTTGCTGTAATTGGGGTTGAATACCCTTGGAAACCTAGCAAATGTGTTCATTGTTGTATTTTTGGACATAACTCTTCTAATTGCTCGTTGTCTGGCAAGAAAGTTTGGGTTCCTAAAGCTCAAGTAAAGCCTACTCTGGATTCTGGGGGGTCTGTAATTGTGAATGAAGATGTTACTGGGGTCCTCAACTCTGATAAATCCTTACATGTTTCTGGCACAAGCAAGCCTATTATTTCTCAAGGCATGGTTGGTAAGTCTGTTGATTTGCAGTCTGGGGCTTCTTTCCCTCCTTATGTAGAGTTGGATCATGATGGCAGGGATAAAGGTAAAGCGGGTGTGGTGAACAAGGTTCCATCAGTTCGTGATAAAGAGTCGGTAAGTGATTTTGTTTCCCATAACCCTTTTGCTGTTCTTGATGCTGAATCTATTCACCATAATGATCATAATCTGGATCCTGTTGATAATTCTATGTCTGAATTGTGTGCAAATGAATCTTTCTTGAATCCCATTAATGCTTGCAATGAGGCTGTTATAGAGGGTAGTACTTGTCCTGGTTCTAGTACTCCTTTGGTTAATGCTGTAGAGGTGAATCCTTCCATTGCTGAAAATGTTCAAGAACTTGTCTTTTCTGATAGTTCCCCAGTCATTACCAATTTCAAAAATGTTAAAAAAATAGATGAATTGGGTAATGTTAATGTGGAAGGCCCCTTCTCTAGAAGCAAGTTGAGGAGACTGAGAAAGCAACAACGTAAACTTGGCTTGACTAGTGAAAAAGTAGGCCTGAGTGGTGGTTCCCCAAATCAAATGCCTCCATGATTAATTTTGCATGCTGGAATGTGAGAGGGTTGAATAACCCTATAAAGCAGAAGGAAGTTCGTTCTTTTATTTCAGCCTATACTATTTCTATTTTTTGTCTTGTGGAGACTCGAGTTAGGTCAGTGGGTATGGAGGGCATTTTATTTCGTATTGCTCCTGGTTGGAGCATATCTCATAATTATTCTCATTCTACCCTAGGCAGAATTTGGGTTTGTTGGAATCCGCTTTCGGTTAATTTAGATTGTGTGAATAGTACTGATCAAGCTCTCCATTGTCGTATTTGGGATCGTCATGATAATCTTC
Organism: Hamamelis virginiana; assembly: GCA_017140935.1. Lineage (NCBI taxonomy): Eukaryota > Viridiplantae > Streptophyta > Magnoliopsida > Saxifragales > Hamamelidaceae > Hamamelis > Hamamelis virginiana. The sequence continues at coordinate 2,482 of JAESVK010046793.1, read as the reverse complement.
TTTGTTACTGTACTTGTGTGTATGCTTCGAATTGCCAGTCTGATAGGAAGCAGTTATGGAGACAGTTGTCTTGGTTCTCTTCCTCTGTGGGTAGTAGTCCTTGGATTACTATGGGTGACTTTAATGTGACTAGATTTGCTAGTGAGAAATGGGGAGGGAATGGTCTGGTGGATGGTGCTATGTCGGAGTTCCATGAATGTCTTTTTGACCTTGAACTGTTTGATATGCCGTTTATTGGTCCCCTCTTTACTTGGTTGAACAGAAGGGATGGTGATGCTTTTATTGCCAGGAAACTGGATAGAACTTTGATTAATGAGGGTTTTTTGGATTCTTTTCCCAATGCTATCACTGAGTTTCTCCCTCCTGGTTTGTCTGATCATTGTATGGTTTTGGTTAAGCTTTGCCCTTCGGTTGCTCAGATTAAAAAGTCCATTCCGTTCAAGTTTTTCAATTTTTGGGCTGATCATCCTGCTTTCATGGAGGTGGTGAGTAATGCGTGGAAGAGTAATTTTTATGGTCAGCCTATGTATAGACTGTATCGGAAGCTTAAAGTCACAAAAGAAGCTCTCAAACGTTTCAACTTTCGGGATTTTGGGGATATTAGGGGTAAAGTGGTGGATGCTAGAGCGAAATTATTTGAGGCCCAATCTTCCCTCTTACTTAACCCTAATGATAACTCTCTTGTTGATTTTGAGAAGGAGTGTCTCAGTGTGTATAATAGCTTAGCTCGAGCTGAAGAATGATTCTTAAAGCAGAAGTCTAGGGTTCAATGGTTGAAGTTGGGAGATCAGAATACTAGTTTCTTCTTCAAATCTGTTAAAGCTAGGAATGCTGTTAACACTATCAAATGTATTTCTCAGTCTGATGGTTTTTTGGTTGAGGATCCTGTTGCTATAAAGAATGAAGCGGTCTCCTACTTTAATTCTATTTTGGGAAGTGATCCTGGTGCTCCTGATGATTGTGATATTTTGAACAGCCTGGAGGGGTTTGGGTGGTCTTCTGACCATATTGATATTCTTAATAGAGGTGTTTCTGCTGAGGAGATTAAGTCCACTCTCTTTTCTATCAAAAATGACAAAGCCCCTGGTCCTGATGGCTTCTCGTCTCTGTTTTTCAAGAAAGCGTGGGATATTGTGGGAGCAGATGTTATTGAGGCTATCTCTTCTTTCTTCAGCTCTGGTTGTATGCTCAGAGAGATTAACTGCACTATCATTGCCCTCGTGCCTAAGGTTCCTAACCCTTCTTCTTTTAATGAGTTTAGGCCTATTTCCTGCTGCAATGTTATTTATAAATGCATATCTAAAATCATTGCAAATAGGCTCAAGTTGTGCCTTCCTGACATTATTAGTCCTTTCCAGTCTGCTTTTGTTCAAGGTCGCATTATCTCTGATAATATTTTGTTGACTCAAGAAATTATGCATAATTATCATAGAGATGTGGGTCCTCCGAGATGTGCTCTGAAGATTGACATTAGAAAGGCCTATGATTCAGTTAACTGGGAAGCTTTGATAGCTATTTTGAGGCATATGGGTACTCCTACTCATTTTTTGAATTGTATTGTATCCTGTTTTTCTACTCCCATGTTTTCTGTTGCTGTTAATGGCGAGTTGGCTGGTTTTTTTGGGGGTAAAAGGGGTCTAAGGCAAGGGGACCCTATGTCTCCTTTCCTTTTTGTGATTGTTATGGAAGTTCTGTCCAGATCTCTTTCTTGTGCTACTAGGAGGGATGATTTCGATTACCATGTCAGATGTGAAAAAGTCAAGCTCTCCCATCTATGTTTCGCTGATGATTTGTTCTTGTTTGCTAAGGCCAATGTCAGAAGTATTCAAATTCTTATGGATGTATTAAAGACTTTTGAAATTTTTTCTGGTCTTCAGATTAATCCTAATAAGAGTGCCTTGTTTATTTCGGGTGCTAGTGACTCGGTTAAAGCTGACATAGTTCATATCACTGGGATAAATGTGGGGAGATTACCGATCAAATATTTGGGGGTGCCCCTTATTTCCACTAAGCTTTCAAAGGTGGACTGTCAACCTCTTTTAGAGAAATTGGTTAGCCGTATTCAATCTTGGACTAGCAAGTCTCTGTCCTTTGCTGGAAGACTCCAACTATTATCTTCAGTCCTTTTCAGCATTCAAGTGTACTGGTGTAGCATGTTTATCATTCCTATGGACACTGTTTGCAGGATTGAGCAGATTTTCAATGCTTTTTTATGGTCTGGGTCATATGGGAAAGCTCATAAAGCCAAAGTTAGCTGGAATTTGGTTTGCAAACCGAAGGAGGAAGGTGGGTTAGGGCTTCGCAGAGTTAAAGATTGGAATATTGCTGCCATTTTAAAGCATATCTGGAGTTTATTTGCGAGATCTGGTTCGATATGGGTAGCTTGGGTGGAGGAATATCTTCTTAGGGGCAAGAGCTTCTGGACCATTAAAATCCCTTCTAACTGCTCCTGGAGTTGGAGGAAGATTCTTCAGTTAAGGGA
>JAESVK010046792.1:0-30416 GCA_017140935.1 Hamamelis virginiana | reverse complement strand
CCAACCTCTAAAGGGCCATGGTTTTATGATATAATTCAAATCTGTGGCTAGTATATGTTGGACTTGGCCATGTTTTTGGCAAGACTCACATCCCTTTGCATAACTGATACAATCTTTCATAATGGTTGGCCAATAATACCCATATCTCCAAATTAGCCATCGCATTTTTATCCCTACTTGATGTGCACCACATATTCCCTCATGTACTTCTGACATTATCAATAAAGATTCCACTTTACCAATGCATTTTAAATAAATATCATCTTCAGTTTTTCTAAATAATTCTCCCGAATATATTACAAAATGATTGGCAAATTCTTTGATTCTTTTATCACATCTTTGCCCCGGATTGATCAATCTTCTAATGATTGGATCTCTCCAATCATCTTGTTCTACTTCTAAAGTAAAAGCATCTAACTCAAACCCTCTTTCCTCAGTTGAAGGTAACATTCTCTTTTCTACCACTACTTTCCTTACTTCTTGGCCCTCAACATTCCTAAAACCAGAAGCAATTTGGGCCAACTCATTTGCATCTTTATTAAACTCTCATGGCTGATAGATTAAAATAACATCTTCGAAATAATCTAGTAACTGGACTGCCCCTGAATGATAAGGTGACAAGGTCCAACTATTACATTTGAAAGTCCCAGCCACTTGATTCAAAACCAATTGAGAATCCCCTTTATTAGCCTTTTGGCTTCCACCCATATTTGTTAAATGATTTTGATGATAACAAACATTGTGTTTTGATCTCTCATGTGTATATGAATACATTGTTGTATTGTTGTCTTACATATGAATATATTGATATATTGCATATGAATATTTTGATGTTCATTCGTGTTTATTGCCAAACCTTTTTGAATGAATGTTTATTGTTTGACAATGTCATATTAGTTACTTGATTAACATTCTCATACTTAGTTAATGTTTGTTTGGCTAACCTTATTGATTGATTGACATTATCCTATAGTTCTTGTATATCCATTTTGGTATATGTGTTTATAAGAATATAATAGGATTCAAGTTGTCAATGAAGAAGGCTCAAGCAATCATGAAACTCATGCACTACATTGAACCTTATGTGGATATGTATATTTTGTATATTCACTAAGGACCATGAAGAGAGCCATTGCATTGATGCAATCCAAATGAAGCCAAGCTCAAGCCTAGCACAAGCCAAGCTCAAGTGTTGAAGATTTTGCTTTTGTTCTTGTGTGAGTGCTTAGGATTTATATTGTAAATCTCTCTTTATGATGAACTAGCATTGGCTCAAAAGAACATGCATTAATAACCTCAACTTTGATTTAATTTGGAAAATTATATTTTGATTAAAAGTTGATTCAAACTCATAATGGGCTATATGGATTTAAAGACAAAATGTTTTATACTTATTGTTTTGGCCTAAACATCTTTGGAAAACATTTTAAACTTGCCCAAAAATGTTTTGGAACTCTTAGTCAACTTGTTCAAGTGTTATTAGTTTATTTGGACTTGAAAAATCTCAATTATTAGCTTTGCAACATTTCTAGTCCACTAATCTAGTCATTTTAGTCGACGTCTAAGAATGAAGACAAAAGTTGGTTTTGAGAAAATCCTCTCCTAGTCCACTAATCAGCCCTGTCTAGTGGACTAACAGTCTCCTAGTCGACTAACCACCCCTGTCCTAGTCGACTAATGATCTCCTAGTAGACTAATCACCCCTGATTAGTCGACTAATGGCAGGTCAGTAGCCTGTTTTAGAAAAATAAGTTCCTAGTCGACTAACAGACCCTTCCTAGTCGACTAATTGGAGTACATAAGCAATGTTTATGAAAATTCTAAGTTAGTCGACTAATCACCCTTGACTAGTCGACTAATGGTTTCTTAGTCGACTAACCCGCTCTTGTTAGTCGACTAATGTAAGGTCAGTAGCTATGTTTTGGTTGCAATTTTACTAGTCGACTAATACCCCCTGTCCTAGTCGACTAACCGATCCCGGATTAAAATTTCCCAAATATTTTTAAGCCTTCTAGTCGACTAATCAAGTGTGCCTAGTAGACTAATCGACCCCCTGCTCAATAACAGCTAGTTTTTAACACTCCAAACGGCTATATTTTGACCCCCAACGGCCATATATGTTTTGGAACCTATTTATACTCATTTTATGAGTCTTGAATCAACTAATGATCATATTCAATCATACACAAACTTAGTCTACATCTTTCTTGTGTGATTTATTCACTTTGATTCATCATTCTCTCTTGAGCCATTGAATAGATCTTAATCTTTGAGAGATATTAGTGAGAGCTTCATTATTGTACATCTTCTACTCATTAAGGAGTAATCTTTATTGTACTCAAACCTCATATTGTAATCTTGTGAGTTGTAAGGGTTGAGTGTAACCCTTGTAGGTGAGAATCTACCACCTAGAAAGTAGATTGTGGGTGAGTTGTCTTCCACCTTGAAAGAAGGCAAGTTGTAAAGGTTTCTCCACCTTGAATGAGTGATCCATAGTGGATTGTGGAATCCTCAAGACGGGGCTCTTGAGGCATGGACGTAGGCGGAGACCGAACCGCGTTAATTCTTGTGTTTGAATCTCTCTAACTCTTCTCTTGCATTTCAATTCATATACTTGCTATATTAGTTGCTGTTCAATTCATATTCTTATTGTATCAATTGTTTTATTGTGATTCAAACATTGTCTTCTGCTGAATTTAATTGAACCATAATTTTTATTTGGTAATAATTTTTGAAAAGTTTGCAATACCTCTATTCACCCCCTCTAGAGGTATATACTTGGGCCAACACCTTTTTATTTCAATATCTCTAATCTCCATTTCTATCAAAACTTCTAACCCAATTATCAAAGCTTTATACTGTGCTTGGTTATTACTACATTCAAAATCGAGCTGGAAAGCAAATTCATATCTTAACCCATTTGGGGATGTGATAACAACTCTTGCTCCAGATTTTTGGCTAGTCTAGACCCATCAAATTCGAGTCTCCAAGGTACTAAATTAATAATCCCCAAATCTATGTGAACTTCCTCTTCTACACTCATTGAATGGTCTGCCAAAAAATCTGCTAATACTTGCCCTTTCATTGCTTTTTGTGGCATGTATTTAATAGCATAGCCTGAAATGGCAAACGCCCATTTCCCAATTCTATTCCTACTAATAGGTTGGGACAGCATATATTTAACCAAATCTATCTTAGATATCACATACACAGTATTAGACATAAAATAATGTCTCAATTTATCAGCAGTATAAAACAAAGCAAAACAAATCTTTTCAATTGATGAATACCTCTGTTCAGTACATGTAAAAGTTTTACTAAGATAATAAACGGCCTTTTCATGGCCTTGTTCATTAACATGTGCTATCATAGCACCTAAAGATTTGTCTACAGCTGATATATAGAGTCTTAAAGTCTGGCCTGGGAGAGGCGGTATCAAGACTGGTGGCTTGGTTAGATATTCCTTGATTTGGTAGAAAGCCACTTGATGTTCTTGTTTCCATTCAAAATCTTCACTCGCCCGTAGTCTCAATAACGGCGAGAGCACTGAGATTTTCCCTGAAAGATTAGCAATAAATCTTCTAAGAAAGTTAATTTGACCCATAAACCTCTTAAGCTCATTTTTATTAGAAGGTGGTCGAGCTTCCATTATAGCTCTTGCTTTATTTTTATCCACTTCTATTCCTCTTTGATGTACTATATAACCTAAGAAATTCCCTGCCCTTACACCAAAGGCACATTTGGCAGGATTCATTTTCAATTGATATTTCTTCATCCTTAGAAGTATCCTTTTAAGGTCTGCCAAATGATCTACTTCTTCCTTAGACTTTACAACTATATCATCAATATATACTTCTACGATCTTTCCAATCATGTCATGAAAATTGACATTCATGGCTTGCTGGTAAGTGGCCTCAGCGTTTTTTTAAGCCAAATGGCATCTTGACCCATGCAAATATGCCTATTGTTCTGGACATCTAAATACAGTTTTGTGTACATTATCTTCATTTATGAAAATTTGATTATATCCCGAATGGCCATCCATAGAAGATAAGATCTTATGGCCAGCTGCTCGATCTATTAAAAGATCTGCCACGGCATAGGATATTCATCTTTTGGGGTAGCCATATTAAGATTTCTAAAATCAATGCACACTCTGAGTTCACAATTTTTCTTTAAAACTGGAACAACATTAGAAATCCATTCTGCGTACCTTATTGGCTTGATAAATCCCGCTTTAAGCAGCCGTTCTATCTTCTCCTTAATCTTTGCTGTCACTTCCAAAGTCATACGCCTTGGTGGTTGTTTAAATGGCTTGAAACCTGGCTTTATAGGTAGACGATGCTCTACCAACTTCCTGTCTAACCCTGGCATCTCATGATAGTCCCATGCAAAGCAATCTTGGAACTCTTTTAATAGATCAATCATTTGTTCTCTGAGATCTTTGTCCAAGAATTGGCTGATGAAGGTTGGCCTCTTATTCATTTCATCTCCCAGATTTATTTCCTCCAAAGGGTCTTGTACATCTGCCTAAAGGTCTTCTTGATTTGCTGGCTCTATATCCAGATCTTCGATACCATAGCAATCTTCTTCAACATCTTTGTCACATTCTGGTATACATTCAGCTTCTGCTATGTTGTAACAAGCTTCAAACTTGGCATAATCTAAGACTTTACTGGAAAGGTTTGCCAAAAACCTCTCAAAGTCTTTTCCTGCGGATTGTTTCTTCATAAAACCTCATCTACCTATATTTCAGGAGATGGTCGATAAGGAACCAAAACTCCTGGCCTGCTCACTTCCTTGATAACCCTCTCTACTGCTTGATGTGGTATTGCAGTAGTCAAAGTCTTTGGCTTACCGTCACAATCTTCACCCACGAACTTCAAGGGGCCCACATCTGATCCATACAAAAATGCCTCTACTGCATTAAACCCTGCAATAAACGGGTCTGATCTGCCCATATGACTTCCACTTTACTTCCATTCCACAGTATCAAAAATTGGTGCAATGATGATTGTACGCACCAATTAGAATGGATCCAATCTCTCCTTAGCAATGCATTGTAAGATGCCGATGAATCAACTACGAAAAAGGCTAACATGCATTCTTTGGAACCTACTGTTAAGTTGACTGGTAGCACCCCTTTTGTTCTTGTCATTCTTCCCAAGAAATTTGCCACTGTCACATCTGTTGGAATTAGATCTTTCTCAGTCTTCCCAAGTTTCCTGAGAGTTTATGATGGTAGAATGTTCACGGCCGCTCCATTGTCTACAAGGACTCGTGCAACTGGGCTTCTATCCATATGCACGTTAATGAACAAAGGTCTCAAATGTTGTGTCATTTTTTCTGAAGGTTTTTCGAAGACTATATTCTCTGACCTTTCAATCTCACCATCCTTATTGACAACCTCTACCTCTTCAACTATAACGAAATTTCTTTGCATTGTCTTTGGTGTAATGCTGACTTTTTCTTCTTCAGGTTCTTGAAAGAATACACCATGGGAACACAGCGGAAAGTAAACGATAAAATTTTTCCCATTGTATTCATCCAAGAATCGAACTCAAACTATAAAACGAATGTAAACAATTAAACAATACATTAATAAAAGCTTACTTGATGTTCCTTTGATGATTGTCCTCCAATCCTTTGATGTGAATCCTCGCAAAGCTTCAAGCTCCAAAAAAATGGAAGCCTCCTATGAAGTCCACACAAGCCTAATACTCCTTGAACTCCTTGATCTCCACAACTCTTGAAGAGAATGCAAGCTTGGGAGGGAGAGAGAGAGAGTGGTGGCAATGAGAGAGAGTGAGGCTCACTTGGAGTTGGTTTTTCAAACCCTAGGCCTATCCCTCTTATTTATAGACTCTCTCATCTTTTAATGATGTTTGTTTACTAGTGCTAGCATGACCAAACATCATATTAGAATAGGTTTATCTTAGTTTAGTGTATCCTTAATCCTTTTAATTATTAACCCTTAATAATAAGGATTAAGCTTATACATAAATTAGAATATCCCCTCTCATAAATTCAAGAAGATCACTTAAGCTTTAATGTGTGTGACCCATTGGGTTCACCCCAACCTAGTAGTGGTTCGGGAACATCGCATGTTTCCCAAAATAGAAACTTTCTATTTTTGGTTCAATTGGAACTATTCCAATTTTGCCCTCAATGATAACTCTTATCATTAGGCCTACACTAGTCATGAGTGACGTCTAGCAATGTGTCATGACATGCCCTAGGTGTGAGCGAATATACCTGTTGTAGACATCCATTTTTTACCATGAGTATGGTCATGAATGGTTTCTTTTGATTTAAGGTGAAATAGGGTATCAAAACCCTAAGTTCCAAGTTTTACCCCTTGTGGGTAATTAGATAGAGGTCATTATCACATGTGTGTTTTTAGGTCAGATTGAGTCGGCTCTTTTTGCATTAGGTTTTTAGAGAGTCTAAGAATATCCCTGCAAAATTCCATGGTATTCCGAGCAAGGCTTGACAGAAAATAAGGCCTTTTGTGATTGAAGGGCAGTTTGGTCCTTTGAATCACAAAAGCCTTGAATGACTGTCGATCTTGTCTCGAATGGTCTCGAGGCTTTGGCATAGATATGTAAAGTGTGTTTGATAGCTAAGTTGATCAATGACAAGATCTGTGGAGCCTTCTGGCTCATGATTGGCTCTTGAAGTTTTTATGCCCTTTCAAGCCCAGATTAGGGTTTCGACTGGAAGCAACCGGGATTCGATATTTTTATCAAACCAAAGCTTTCAAAGACTTCAAAACACTTTCATAAAATATTTTAAAACTTGTTTCGAGAAGAAGAAATGATTTCGAAAGCAATTGGTTAGCAAATTTCAAAACCCTAATTTGGGCCCGGCAGACCCTAAACAGCTAATCGGTTGACTTTTCCCTAAAATTTTGACCTCGGTCAATGCATTTTCACTTCAAACACTTCTTAAAACATGAAAAATTGAATCACGATCGTTTCGGCGCTTGAATCGTCAAATTTGGACTTAAAACGGGCCCGAAAAGCCGAAAAAAGCCGAAACCAGAACGAAATGGGCTGAGATAAGCCCACATAGGCCAAAAATAGCATGGAAGATCGACGACCATCCACCAAGGGACGGCCAACCTTCCCAAGGAGGACGGCCATCGATCCTCTTAGCCAATAATTGCTCTGTTTTAATGTTTTTTCTGCCCGGGACTCTTCTAAGCCCTGCCATGGGTCTAGTTCGGCCATGGGGACTTTTGGATGAGTATGAACACCTTGGAAGACTAGTTTTGAGCCATTGGATCATTCCTAGGAGATTTAAACTCAGCCATTGATCAAACTCAGGCCTCCCTATAAATAGAGGGCCCTAGAATCAGTTTCAACACACAGAATAAGCTTTAGAGAGCTAGCTTGGAGAGTAGAGGCTTGAGCAATTGCACAAGCTTCCCCCATAGCACTCTAGCTTAAGTTTTAAAGTTCTTGAGGTCCTTGGAGTCCTTGGAGCTTGAGGAGAAGGCTTGAAGCAAGGAGGCAGAGAAAGAGGTTAGTTTTGCAGTTTTCTTTTCTTCTTCTTCTTCTTCTTCTTTTATGATCATGCGAGGTTAGGTTTTATTTCCTTAGTTTATATAGGGTTTAGTTCATTGTTAGCATGCATAGTTTAGGTCTCATATTTCTTTACTATGCATAATAGGTTAGTTTATTAGTATACATAATAGGGATTAGTTTTAGGATACATGATTAGTTTTAGCATATTCTTTTCCTCTTTTTTTCCTTTTCTTATATGATTATGGATTTGGTTTGTATATGTTAGTATGCATGATAGGAATTACTTTCATACATGTTTAGGTCTTTTAGGTTAATAACCTTGTTAGGATAGTTTATGTAAAATAATCATATGCTAGCATATTTTAGGATGAATTTGCATTGTTCATATTAGGTTGCTTAGTTTATTTTTATTTCTTAAAGTGTGCTTAAAAATATCAATTGTGTTCGAGGGAGCATGCAAAAGGTAAGACTATACCCTTGTGTTTATTTCTCATGAATAAAGTGTTGTTTTCAACCATATTGTATGGGATAAATTAGAGCATCATACTAGATTGCATATTAGGTCACTTACACCCTTTTTATTCTTTTATTTTATGGGTTATAAATACACTTTTTGATCACTTTTAAATCTGTCCATGGGTTTAACGTAACCTAAAAGTGCATTAAAACTCATTTTTTTAGGCCAAAATCAACATAGAAACATGCCTAGGTTCACATAGCTAACTTAAATTTGCATTTAGGACATTTTCATGCATTATTTGCACTCTTGATTATATTTTTTTATTTATTTTTCAGAAATTCCAGCATGCATATCATAGTGTTTTAGGTATTTAGACTAACCTAGGATTAGCTACAAACCCTAGGATTAGGGGGGTCATTTGACCCCACTTAGGACTCTTCTTTGTTGTAAGAATTACAATAAGAATAGAGTTCTATTTTACCTAAGATTCTACTTCGAGAACAATTCTAAAAGTGATTTTGAAAGAATTCAAAAATGGAATGAAATTCCATCTCTTATAACAAGTGTTTTGATCCAACTCAAACTCTCGAAGCTAGAGTCCAAGATAAGATAGAATTTCTACGATTATGTGGTTTGTTACAATAGGAGAGTCCTATGTAATCGAACTACGTGGACTTTGATCTTTATCAAGCAATTGGTAAAGTACGTAGGCAGTCAATAGGGCGCAAGTCCAATCTTAGGTTGACTTCTAGTCTCCTAAGACCCTTAGGATTGTGTATACTTTTGTACTATATATTATTATTATATATTATTATTCATATTTTGTGGTTGATTAGATATACTAGGATTGTTTTGAAAAGATTTTGATAAAGCCCAAACTTAATTAGGAGACCTTTAATTAGGGCGAGGTGGGTGCCTACAAGGAGTTCCTTGGAACCTTCCCACTTCGTAACCTAGCCCCCGAATCCAACTTTGATTCGAAAGACCATGCTTTTCCAAAATATGGGGTCAATGTTTTATTGAAAATAAAACTCTTTTTGTGGTTTCCTTGTTCCTAAAAATAAGGTGGCAACTCCTAGTTTTTACAAACTCTTATCCTTTTTCAAAAACCCTATCTTGAATGGATAATAGAGAAGGATAAACGTGGATAATAGAGAAGGATAAATCGAGACGGATAAACATCATCCACAATCCACTCAAGATAAACACTCCCCAAGAGTGAACGAGAGGGCCTCCCGATTCAGGTTGGTTGGTTCACACCTATATAAATAAACCCTTCGTGTAATAGATAATCCTTCACCAAACAATGTCATGATTAAGTTAGTTGGGTATGGATTCATGTCAAACCCTAACTTAATCATATGTTACAAGTTCTCTAGATTATAATCTCAATTAGGTAAACCCTTGAAAACACTTTTCCTTGGTTACCTTCTGCTTTGGCCAAAAACTTCATTGAGATAGTATCTATGAACTAATTATGACATTCGCCCTTTCATATTAAGGGTGGTGATCATCTATTGTACACTCACCTATCTTTATACACAACTCACTAGAGCCAATGAGCACCGATTACATCTTTGTGATTAAGGGTGTACGAGATACTATCAAACTCTAGTAATTTATGCATAAGATAACAAGTGGTGTCTCAAGTCTAAGGATTACAAATGTGACTATACACATGAGCAGCTTTTGACATACAAATAGAATTCCATAAGCTGTACTCATATTGGTCACGTTCGGTGTACTTGTTCTCAAACAAGCACCCACAGGTATACTACAGTGTCTCTATACAGATGGCTCGAGACTCACCATCCTCCCATGGAACTAGTATAACCTGTGCTAATCTTAACGGTTTATAATCGCCCAAATATATAAACCTATGATCAGGAACATATCTAGAATAGATGTTCTTGATAATCGTATGTCTCTCTATCTCAACACTTGAGATACAATTCTCTATCATACTATTCAAGGACATTATCATGAACAGTTATAAATTGTTAGAGGTATGCCCTAAAACCAATCCTAAAGTGCATATCTATTTCATATTAGGATAAGAAGGTACTACTTATCGTCTATATATTCAATTATATATATGATAATGTCCATGAATAAATGATAAGAGAAATATGTATCTCAAGTTTGTTGAGATATGAAGACTCATATTTCTCATACACATTTATTCTAAAAGTGTTCCTGCTCATAGGTTTATTAAAGAGGACATTTATTAAACCGACAAGAGTAGCACAGATTTAAACTAACTCCAATGGGAGGATAGGTAGTCTTTCCTATCAGTGTAGTGACACTTAGGTTAATCTGTGGGTGCATATTTGAGAATATGTACACTGAACATGATCTGCTAGAATATTCCAATGGATATTAAGTCAAAGGAATATTCTTATGTTACGTCCATTTGGTAATCCTAAGACCTGAGACACCATGGATGACTTATGCCTGAGTTGTTAGGGTTTGATAGTGTTTTATACAGCCTTGATCATAAGGTTGTAGTCGGCACTCATTGGCTCTAATAGGTCTTGCATGAAGGCATATGAGTGGTCAATAAGGAATCATCACTCTCAGTATTATGAGAGAGAATGTCAATGTCAGTTCTCAAATATAACTCTCAATGTGAATCTCTGGCCAGAGTGATAGATGAAATATGAAAGGGTTTCATAGGGTTCATCTTATTGAGATTATAATTTGAAGAACATATGATAAGAAAGTTAAGATAGGGTTTTGACTTATATCCATACCCTAAATATCTTAACTATGACATTAGGGGATGAAGGATTAAGTAACAAGAAGGGTTCACATAGTTCTGCTATTCACCCAAACCTAGGGCATGTCATGACACATTGCTAGACATCACTCATGACCAGTGAAAGCCTATTGATAAGTGTTATCAATGAGGGCATAATTGGAATAGTTTCAATTAAACCTTTAAATAGAAAGTTTCTATTTTAGGAGACATGGAGATGTCCCTACTCACTGCTAGGTTGGGGTGAACCCAATGGGTCACACACAAACAAAGAGTATAAGAGAGTCTCTTGAATTAAATAGAGAAGGGAATTTCCTAAAATTAATTCTATTAATAACCTTGTGTTATATAAGGAATTAAGTTATATATTAATTAGTAATATATAAAAAGAATTAAGTTACTTTTGGAAATAAGTATTAAATAGAAACCCTAGGGGTTTTCTATAAATACTAGTTGATGAGACAAGCTAGCACTAAGCCTCCCATCATCAAATTAGAGAAAGAGTTTCTCCCTTCTCCCAAGCTTGATTCTTCCATTGTATAGAAGTTTCAAGGATTCAAGTGATCTTGTATTCGTGTGGATACCGTTGGAGACTTCATCGCGCTGAAGTTCAAGATCAAGGATTGCAAATCGAAAGGCGATTCAAGTAAGATTTATTTATGTTTGATAAATATTTATTTGATTGTATGTATATCACATGTACCTATGCTTGTTCGATTCTTGGTTAGGATATTCGATGATGGAATCATCTTTTATAAAAATTTTATTTTGTCTTCCGCTGCGATTCCATGATTTCGAACGATTCCTTTCATAAATAACACATGTTTACATGATAATATAAAAGTCATTTTATAGATGAATAAGATTCATACAAGAACATAAATGAAATAAAGTTCCCTAAGTACAACCAACTGTGAACCAACCAACCTGAATATCCCGAGGGATCGGGAGGCCTCTCGTTCACTTTGAAGTATTGAGTGGATTGTGGATGATGTTTATCCGTCTCGGTTTATCCTTCTCTATTATCCACATTTATCCTTCTCTATTATCCAATCAAGATTGGGTTTTTGAAAAAGGATGAGAGTTTGTAAAAAAAAACTAGGAGTCGCCAGCTTATTTTTAGGGAACAAGGAAACCACAAAAAAGAGTTTTATTTTCAAAAAAAACATTGACCCCATATTTTGGAAAAGCATGGTCTTTGAATCAAAGTAAGATTCAGGGGCTAGGTTACGAAGTGGGAAGGTTCCAAGGAACTCCTTGTAGGCACCCACATCGCCCTAATTAAAGGTTTCCTAATTACTATTGGGCTTTATCAAAATCTTATCATGATGATCCTATTTATCTAATCAACCAAAAAATATGAATAATAATATATAATAATAATAATAGATAGTACAAGAGTATACACAATCCTAAGGACCTTAGGAGACTCACGGTCAACCTAAGATTGGACTTGCGCCCTATTGACTGCCTACGTACCTTACCAATTTCTTGATAAAGATCAAAGTCCACGTAGTTCAATCACCTAGGATTCTCCTATTGTAATGAACTACACTATCATTAGCATTTTATCTCATCCAAGACTCTATCTTCGAGAGTTTTTATTAATTTGAAATCCTTTTTAGAAAATAATTCATCAATTAATAAATTCTCAATGAATTTAGAATTCTTTTTTAAAACACAATTCTTATCCAGTCACAACTTTTTTCAAAATGGGAATTCTATCCCAAGTCAAATCCTTTCAAAGGGTGGAATTTCATTCCAAATCAAACTCAAAGTTCCAATTTCGTTGGGATTCAATTAATTGTAGATTTATTTTGATAAAACATTAATTTTAAAAATTCTCTCGCAGATAGGATCCTAAATTCATTAGAATTCTAAATCTACTGTAATTCTTACAACAAAGAAGAATCCTAAGTGGGATCAAATGATCCCCCTAATCCTAGGGTTTCTAGCTAATCCTAGGTTAGTCTAAACACCTAAAATACTAAATGCATGCTTGCTGGAATTTAAATAAAATAAATAAATAATGCAACAAACAATGCAATCAATGCATGAAAAATGACCCTAAATGCAATCTAATCAAACTATGTGAACCTAGGCATATTTCTAAGTTGGATTTGGCCCTAAAAATGGTTTTTAACTTACTTTAAAGTCACTTTCAATCCATGGACAGATTTGAATGTATCTCTAAAAATAAATTAAAACCCATGAAAATAACAAAGAAAAAAAATGTGAAGATGAGCTAAGATGCAATCTAACATGATATACTATCATTACTATATATAAAGCAATGCAAAATGTGGTTTAAAAATGATAACAAGGTCCATTTAAAGCATATATTCAAATCTGGACAAATTTGAATACATACTTAAAATGGCTTGAAAACCATTCTTAATCCACATAAAATACTAAATAAAAATCCTAACATGCATGCTAATATAATAGACTAAGATACTCATGCAAAACAATCAATAGATAGCATATGTTCATGCTTAAAACTATCAAGTCTACCACAAGGGAAGAAACTTACCTTTGCTTGCTCCCTCGATCATAATCAAAATCGCAAATATTCCATGTGATGAACCTTAATAATCAAGAACAATAACAATGCTATTTTATGGAAGAACAATGCATGACCCTACTTCTAATCATCCTAGCATGATAAAGACTCAAACTATTTAATATGCATTACTATCTAATATGAAATAGGAAATCATAAGAACAAAACCTATTCCTAACATGCACTCTAATCATAAAATAAATCCTAAACATATTCATAACACTCATATATTAATCAACATACTTTTTAATGAAGAAGAAAACTATATTCATCATGCATGAACATTTAAACTTACAATGTGACTCAAAACAGAAAATTAACTATGCAAAACTAAATTCCTATATGCAAGACTTGATTCATACTACTCCTAGACATCTAAACATCACTTCTAAACATGCATTCCTATCTTATATTATACATATAATTAGAAGAAACTATCCTATATATTATGCAGAAATTTAAACTATCCTAAATGCACCTATTCTCAATTATATTATGTAGAATCACATTATGAACACCATGGGGTATGAACCCTTACCTCTTTGCCTCTTTCTTCAAGCTCCAAGCTCTCTTCTTCAAGCTTCAATGGCCTCCAATTTCGTGGCTATGGTATAGAGGGCTGCTACAAGTGCCTCCAAGTCTCCGATTCAAAGTTACCCTCCTCCAAACCTATTCCTAAGTGATGTATATATAAAAAAGCTCCAAATTGATCAATGATCCACATTAAAACCCTAAGGAATAATCCAAGGGCCCTAAATGTGTCTTCCAAGGTCTCCAAGGTCAAACCAAACCCTCCTAGCTGAGTTAGATAGCCATTGGAAGAGTCCCAAAACCTTAAAACACTCAAAAGATTGAAATTTGGCGAATCTGGGCATTGGGCATCGATGACCGTCCACCCTAGGGTGGCCAACCATCCCCTAGGGATGGACAACCGTCCGGGGATGGATGGTCATCTATGCTCACACCCAATTTTGCCCCATTTTGGGCCTCTCTCGACCCGTCTCGGCTGTTTTGGGCTTTTCGGGCTCGTTTTAAGTCCAAATTCGACGATTCAAGTGCCAAAATGATCGTGATTCGATTCTCCATGTTTTAAGAAGCATTTGAAGTGAAAATTCATTGATGAAAGTCAAAGTGTTAAGAGAAATTTGACCGATTAGCTGTTTTGGGCCTGCCGGGCCTAAATTGGGGTTTTGAAATTTGCTAACCAATCACTCTCGAAATCATTTCTTCTTCTCAAAACAAGTTTTAAAACATTTTAAGAAAGTGTTTTGAAGCCTTTGAAGGCTTTGGTTTGATAAAAAGATCGAATCCTGGTAATTCTCAATCAAAACCCAAATTCGAGCTTGAAAGGGCCTTTTAAGCCTTGAAAGCCAAACAAGAGCTAGAAGTCTCAATAGACCTTACCACTGATCAACTTAACTACTAAACACACTTTAAATATTCATGCCAACGCCTCGAGACCATTCGGGACAAGATCGACAGTCATTAAGAGCTTTTGTGATTCAAAGGACAGTACTGCCCTTCAAGTCACAAAAGGCCTTATTTTCTATCAAGTCTGGCTCAGAATGCCATAAAATTTAACAAGGATGTTCCTAGACTCTCTAAAAACCTAATGCAAAAAGAACCGATTCAATCTGACCTAAAAAACTACATGCGATAATGACCTCTATCTAACTACTCACAAGAGCAATTTAGGGTTTTAACACCCTATTTCACCTCTAATCACAGGCAACCATTCATGACCATACTCAAGGTAAAAAATGGATGTCTACAGAAGCCCCTCGTTGATGTTCATGGCCTCGCCAGTGAATATCAACGAAATAAAATGACATTCCATTTTTGCCACGACAAAAGAGGGATAATCGAACCAATTACTTACCTCAACCATCAAAATTATCTTTGAAAGCTTCGCTTCAAATTCTCTCTTCCTAGAAGTCTCACTTCTAGTTATCTCAAGGATTTTCAATTATTTTGGAAATTTCATTTCCAATTAACTCGCTCTAGAAATTTTCATTTCTAGTTATTTCAATGATTTTCAATCCTTTTGGAAATTTCATTTCCAATTCTCATTAAATTTAAAAATCTTCAACTCGTCCTAGAAATTTTATTTCTAGTCATCTCAAGGATTTTCAATCCTTTTGGAAATTTCATTTCCCATTATCTAAAAACTTGGGAGTCTTCGACTCACCCTAGAAATTTCATTTCTAGTTATCTCAGGGATTTTCAATTCTTTTGGAAATTTCATTTCCAATTATCTAAAAACTTGGGAGTCTTCGACTCATTTCTAGAAATTTCATTTCTAGTCATCTCAAAGATTTTCAATCCTTTTGAAAATTTCATTTCCAATTATCTTAAAACTTGGGAGTCTTCGACTCATTTCTAGAAATTTCATTTCGAGTCATCTCAAGGATTTTCAATCCTTTTGAAAATTTCATTTCCAATTATCTTAAAACTTGGGAGTCTTCGACTTACCCTAGAAATTTCATTTCTAGTTATCTCAACGATTTTCAATCCTTTTGGAAATTTCATTTCCAATCATCTTAAAACTCACTAACATGTCATATTTTAACATCATCCACACTACTTGATATCATTCTTATATACATTTCATGTATACTTCATCAATACTTCATACAAAATCTTAAGGATTTGGGCCTCCAAAATGGGCTTTTCTCATTAGCTACCCTTCATGGGTTCACTCACCTTCACGATCCCCTTCATGGGTCTCACATTCTCACCATATCAAATATATTCATAATCATTTCATGATTACAAACTTGTTTACACATTCTTTTCACTTATTCAATTCTATATCTCATGGTTTTCAACCAAAAATTCATCATTTCATGTGAACTTTCCTATTCAAAATCACTCAATTTTCACTTTTACTCGCATAAATCCTTCCTCATTTCTCATTCACATATCAAATATCATTCAATCTCGATCCAATGCACTTTCCTAAATCAAAAATTGAAAGGAATGAGTCAAAATTGATCAAAATAGGCCAAAAAAATCAAAATTGAGCCTAATGGGCTTCAAAAGCCCACAAAAAGTCAAAATTGGGCATCAAGGATGGATGACCATCCAACCAAGGATGGCCAACCATCCAAGGTGGACGGCCACCCGAGCTTCTTGCTCCCTTTAAGTCATCTTGACCTCTTATTCTCATTTTACTTTAAATTTCCCCCAATTTTGAGATTTTCTCTCTCTAGAAATCCAATTTCTCTCAAAAATCCTTCAAATTTGATTTTATTTCATCTAATTCACACTCCAAACACTTCAAGTGTTGCTATTCACATTAATTTGTGAATCAAAAACCTAGGATTTCATCCTTGCATTTCAATTTGGGGATTCAAAACTCAAATACACATATAACCATACCCATTTTCTCAAGCTTATCCACTACCTATACTCATGGCAAATAGGTATGAATCAAAGTAACCATACATGAAGATGAAGATTTATAAGACACCATCACATGACCCTAACAACACAAGCTTGCTATTGGAGCCCCATGATCATCTCTCGCACATCCATACTACACAAGAGGTAAGCTTACTTTTCATGCTCTTTCTTTGAATCATTGATGTCTAGATGCTTCAATATTGATCTTTGAATAATGTTTGATGACTTGTATTCATGAAATTTGTAGTTGGCAAAGCTTGGGAGCACCATTTCACTAGCTTTACAAGCTTGATATGTTGCCCACAAAATGTTTGATAAAATTCCCAAGAAACTAGAATTTGATTTTTTTTATTTAAATTTCTCATGTCATGATTCAAATATGTTTCAAACAACATTTGGATACTTTCAAAAGTTTCATGACAAGTTTTCACAACTATTTTCAAAAGTGTGCATATTAGGTGTTTGATAAAATGCCTAAAGGTGGGCAATTCCCAATTTTTCAAATCAATTCATCATATCATGCTTTTTCAAATGTTTTCAAAATAATCAAATAATGATAAGTTTTCAAAATATTTTAAGTAATGCACATATTTAAAAAAATTTCATGAATTAAGACTTAGCTTATTTTTTTTTACCTAAAACACTTTTCACTTAAAGTGCCATTTCCATGGCTTTTAAAAAATTTTATTTCAAAACTTATGCTAAGTATCTATTTCATGATTTTCAAAATTCTATTCTCTTAGGATTTTCATTTCCAATTCAATTTTCATAAAAAGAAGTCATATAGCATTTTAACTGAATTATGCTAATCCTTGATATAGAATTAAAAATACCAAAATTAACTACATTAATTATGGTATATATTTTTTTTGAAAATAGATTGTTATAAAATAACTCACAATTGACAAACCATTTGAGAAATAAAATTTGAACATTTTTTTGAAAATGTGTCATTTTGTGAGTTAATTTTGTATCTTTGATTCAAAGAATTAGCATAACTTATCTCTATACCTCTAATCCATTAATCTATATCTTCACGGCCAGAGTTCGACATCAGGACTCGGTCTTCTTTACAGGGCATAATTGGATGGTGGGCCAAAATGGATACTCTCCAACCACATGTTAAAGCTACTATCCGAAGGATTCGTTTTGGAGACATTATTGACTCACTTTGGGTTGATACTATGGATAGATAGGCCCTCATAGCCTTATATGAGCTCTGGTGGGACACCACCAACACGTTCCATTTTGAGTTTGGGGAGATGACCATGACCCCTCTTGACTTTACTATGATCACGGGACTTTCCATTGGGGGTCGCCCTTTGGATTTCTACGATGGTGCGAGCAAGAACTTGACTTATTTAGATACTTATCTTGGGGCAGCTGATATTGAGATTGTGAAGAAATCAGTTCGCCGAAATACTCTCCTAAACACATTTAGCAATATGCCTGAAGGGGGAGATCCTGATCACATCGTGCGGGCTTTCCTTTTGTACCTGCTATCATGTACTCTTTTTGCAGGCACTGCTGATTTGGTCCCTCTAGGCCTTCTTGCTAGTTTGGAGGATATTGATACTATTTCTCAGTATGACTGGGGTGGCGTTGCCTTGGCCACCATATACAGGACCATGGGTTGTCGGTCTCGAGGAGTATGCACCGACTTTGGAGGCATGGGATTTGTCTGGGAGGTATACTCATTTATTTTAAGAAAATATCATAAACTTCCCTTTACTTATCTACTGACACTGCACATATTCTGCAGGTATGGGCTCATGAGTATCTTAGCCTGAATAGTCTCACGCTAATTGCTAATGACTTTTCTTGGCCAACCCTTGCTCGTTATGCCCCAGATAGGCGAGCGAATGCCATTGCCCATAGACACGATTATGCTTATAGTCGCGCATTTCTTGTAGGGTTACGTTCTAATAAGGTAACCATCTTTATTTCTGCTTTCCTTTCTCAATGTTCAAACTTTCTCTAATATGCCTTGTCTTCAGGTGAGGTGGAGTCCTTAGCGCCATTGGAGGTGTACCATGCATACTCAGCTTAATTCTATAGTTGAGATGTCACATAAGAGAATCCTATTTGAGGGGCCTTCTGGCAGGTATTGGTACCTTGGAGAAAGAGTGCGTGCTCAACTGTATGGAGCTTATTCAGCTGCTCGTGTGCCTCATGCACCTTCTTCATCTATGAGGCATACTGATAGATTGACGGACCATGCTTTGGCAGACGCCATGGCTGGTGTATTTGCGGATGCTTTCCATCATCCGCATGAGGATTACCGTACATTCTGTCAACATTATCTGATGCGTCCATTAATGTCAGGTTTCCACCTACTGAGGTATCGAACTTTCTCTTGATTGCTTTACCCATTTTCTCATACATTATTCCTCATATCTCTTCCTTTGGCAGGGTTGTCGAGCCCAAGGGCCTGCTTCCCATTCTGCAGCTACTACGACTCCTAATGAGGGCGAGTCTTCATCTTCTGCACCTTCTTTCCCACCTATTCCTTGGTAGGTGCAAGTCATTGAGGATGGCAACTTTGTTCAAAGACCAATCACTCGCATGCCTTATAATGAATACCTACATATTGATCATTCTTACACTTCGGTAATCATCATACTTTCACCATTCGTCATATGTAGCTCTTTCTCTCCTAACATTTTGAATCTTCTGACCTTTCAGGTGCCTGCATCATACACTGAGGAGTGGTGGGCATATAGTGCATCATTGACTAGAGAACTTCAAAGGATGAATCTTGATGCACATAACGCGAACATAGCTGCACAGGTAACTCTCTCTCTACTCTTTCAATCACCAATGATTTCATTCTTCACCAATCTCACCCAAGCTTTGGGTTTGCAGGCTTCGAGCCAACCTTCACAGGAGTGCCATAGATCGAGAGGGGATCATGAGGCATCAGGTTCACGGAGAACGAGGAAATCATCCCGGCGGAGATGATTTTGTACCATTAGGCTTATAGGAGGCCCGCTTAGGATTTTCTATGTAACTATTTCTCTATGTGTGCACTAAAAACCCTGATTGACATGTAATTATATCCTAATGAGAATATAAATATGTTTCAATTGCTTTTTTGGTTCAATTTTAACCCAAAAATAGGTCAAAACTGACGAAAATTGAGCAAAAAGTCAAACCAGGCGTTAAAAGGTCTCGAAAAAGTCAAAATTAGGCAAAATTGGGGATCAGGGATGGATGACCAACCCTTCATGGACGGTTGGCCGTCCCTAGTGGGATGGTCATCGACCCTAGTTTCTAATTTTCGAATATTTTGACGATTTTTGACTTTTTGAGTGTCCTACTTCGCTTCTAACTTGATTTCTTTTGCCAAAAAGCTATAAAAACACACCTCTATGCTCACTTTCATCATACTAAACACAATGAAAGCTCTCAAGTTGATCATCAACCTGTTCGTAGCAAGAATACGGGCAGAAGACAAGAATGTATTCGGGCGATTTGGCCTGACTTCATGGTTCTTTCTCTGTCATGTGAAGCTTGAAGACAAGCTTCTCAACTCTGTGATCCACTTCTGGGACTTTGATCTTCATGTATTTCGTTTTAACTGTGAAGTGGTATGTCCTTTATTTGAAGAGTTTTGTGCCTTAACGAATATCTCTGCTATTGGTCCTTTCATCTTTCCTACCATTCGTCGAGGTTACTTCCAAACATTTTCTTCTCTCTTTGAACTTTTGCCTAGAGAAGGTTCTTCATATATTTATGAAAACTCCATTGATCTTCTCAAATTAGCTTCATTTTTCTTAGGGAAGGGGAAAAATCACTAGCTCTTCATAGACCTACCCAGTATGCACTTACTTTATGTATAATGGGTTGTTTCCTTGTTTCGAACGGAACCACTTTCATACCCATTGAAATATGTGAGCTCATTCTACCATTGTCGAAGTCTCATAACATTATCCCCCTGGTGCTAGCTGAAACTTTAAACGGGCTTGACCACTTCCACTCCAACTCTACTTCTTACATTAAGGGTAGCCCCATTCTCCTTCAGATGTGGTTGGTTGAGAGACTCAAGCTTATCACTCCTTTTGATGGGCCCAAACACTTGTCCCATAACTATTGTTCGCGTAAGCTTTTGTTTCTTGAGCGTCGCTCGATTCAGGACATGATCATCTTCTTCTCTTCTCTGACTTGGAGAGATATTCAGTGGCATGTGGCTATATGGGACTGTGGTGAAAAGTATATACTACACACTTCGGGATGTTGTCAGGTGAAGCTTATGGGCCTAAAGCATACATTGTTTTACTGGTCTTCTCGCGTGCTTCGTCAAATGGGATGTGCTCAAAGTAACCTCCTTATCAATGGGCATGTTCATGAGGTGGCTTCTCCTTCTTTGGTATCTTGGACTGTTAAGAAATGGGCTTCAGGCTTATGTTTGAGTCAAGTAGGGGATTGCAACGGGACTTTTAGGCTTGATGGGGAGTATCAGGCTTGGCTTAAACAAGACTTGGGTTCAAAGGTGCAGGCTATGAAGGATAAGGTTCGAAGCCTCGTTTATGATTCTCTAGTAACAGCTCAGTCAGCAGGTTCATCACTTCCACCAGATGTGTCACGAGTTAGGACAACTAAGAGAAATAGGGGAAATGAGAATGAAGCCCAAGCCCGCAGAGCGAGAAAGAATTAGAGTATATTAGGGATTATTTTTTTTTTAAGTAAGATTTGGAGAAAGTAGGAATTATGGACACACATGTGTGAACAGGCCAACCTGAATATCCCGAGGGATCGGGAGGCCTCTCGTTCACTTTGGGGATATTGAGTGGATTGTGGATTATTCATTATCCGTCTCGATTTATCCTTCTCTATTATCCAAATTTATCCTTCTCTATTATCCACTCAAGATTGGGTTTTTGAAAAAAAAAATGAGAGTTTGTAAAAAACTGGGAGTCGCCACCTTATTTTTAGGGAACAATGAAACCACAAAAAGAGTTTTATTTTCAATAAAATATTGACCCATATTTTGGAAAAAACATGGTCTTTGAATCAAAGTAGGATTCGGGGGCTAGGTTACGAAGTGGGAAGGTTCCAAGGAACTCCTTGTAGGCACCCACCTCGCCCTAATTAAAGGTCTCCTAATTAAGTTTGGGCTTTATCAAAATCTTATTACAACAATGCTATTTATCTAATCAACCACAAAATATGAATAATAATATATAATAATAATATAATAGATAGTACAAAAGTATACACAATCCTAAGGGTCTTAGGAGACTCATGGTCAACCTAAGATTGGACTTGCGTCCTATTGACTACCTATGTACCTTATCAATTGCTTGACAAAGATCAAAGTTCACGTAGTTCGATTACATAGGACTCTTCTATTGTAATAAACCACATAATCGTAGAGGTTCTATCTTATCTTGGACTCTAGCTTCGAGAGTTTGAGTTTGATCAAAACACTTGTTATGAGAGATGGAATTTCATTCCATTTTGAATTGTTTCAAAATCACTTTTTAGACTTGTTCTCGAAGTAGATTCCTAGGTAAAATAAAACTCCATTCTTATTATAATTCTTACAATAAAGTAGAGTCCTAAGTGTGGTCAAGTGACCCCCCCTAATCCTAGGGTTTCTAGCTAGTCCTAAGTTAGTCTAAACACCTAAAACACTAAGATATACATGCTGGAAAATTCTGGAAAATAAATAAAAAATGCATTAAAGAATATAAACAATGCATGAAAATGTCCTAAATGCAATCAAAGATCAACATATTTCACTGGTGGATGTAAATAAAAGGTCTCCTTTATGGAAAAATATTTTGCGTTGTTTTCATAAAGTGTTGAATAATGCAAAATGGAAAGTTCAAGAAGGTAATATTTTTTTTTTTGGAGAGATAAGTGGCTTGAAAGTGGACCTCTCTTAGATGAATTTCCTGATCATGATCGGCCTTTGTTAAAAATTTGTGAATGCAAAATTGAATCTGGGTGGGATGTTGATTTAATAAGGCAAATGGTTGGAGATAACAAGCTAGAGGATATTGTAAATTGTTTGGGTTCGGCAAAACAGGGGGCTAATTTACTTGTTTGGACTCCTAGTTTGAATGGTGATTTTTCCTCAAAGTCGGCTTGGGATTGTATCCGAGTTACAGCTCCAAAGTTAAAGTGGTCAGAGTGGATTTGGCATGGAGCTTTACCAAAAAAATACTCGATTGTTATGTGGAAAGCACTAAATTCTTGTTTAAGTGTTGATGAGCGTATTCGGAAAGTGGGCATTCCATTGGTCTCTAAATGTTCTGGTTGTGAAAGGGGCCATATGGAAAGTCAGGATCATGTTTTAGCTACGGGCAAAGTGGCTAATGAAATTTGGCGTTGCATTTCTGTTTTAATGGGTATGCCATTTATATCGAACAGGAACTGGAAAGAAAAAATCGAATTTTGGTTTCGAAGGGCAACACACTCATCACAAAAAAGGAGCATTCTTGGTCTTATTCCATCTATTTTGACTTGGGCTTTGTGGATGTGGAGATGTAAAGCTCGGATGGAAGAGAAATATATATCTATGGAAGCACTTTGGATCTCGATTAAAGCAGCAATTTCTTGGGCAGGTATGAGATTGAAAGCAGGAAATAAATTAAAGATGGATGATATGAGAGTTTTGGCTGAATTGTCCATCCCTGTTAAAGAACCCAAACATAAAAATTTAAAGATTGTTAAATGGCTGAGACCGACTGATGGATGGTTTAACTTAAATGTAGATGGAAGTTGTAATGATAATCCTGGGTGTATGGGGCAGGTGGAGTTATACGAGATGTGAATGCAAATTTGATTTTGGCTTTCTCTAAAGAGTTGGGTCATGGTACAAACAATATTGCAGAATTAAGGGCCCTGCTGCATGGTTTACAATTTTGTAAACAACTTGGTTTGATGAAAGTGGAAGTGGAATTAGATTCTATGCTTGTGGTTCATTGGTTGGAGAAAAAGAGATGTGGAATATGGTATCTTGAAGATTATTGGGATGAGATTATTCAAATTATTGCTGGTAGGCAGGTGGTGTTTCGGCATGTGTTTAGAGAATGTAATGCTGCTGCTGATTTCTTGGCAAAATGGGGATGTCAAGAATCCAAAGTTTGGACGAGTTTTGAGGATATACCGCATCGGCTAAGAGGCATTCTAAAGATTGATAAGATTGGCCTTCCTTTGTTAAGATTGTAAATCTGGTTTCGGTCTTGGATTTTTTTTATGTGGGTTATTTTATCTGTTTGGTAGTTCAGGTTTTGGTTTGTTCTAAGATTATTAGTTGGGATGGGTTTATTTGTATATTTATCTTCCCAGGTTATTTGGTTGTTATAAGTTGGTTTTTTTGTTTCCAAGGTTTTCCTCCGCCAAAAGTGAGGTTTTCTTAATAAAGTACTGTAGTTTCCCAAAAAAAAAAAAAAAATTAGTTATGGGAACCTAGGCATGTTTCTAAGTTAGTTTGGGCCTAAAAAATGAGTTTTAATACACTTTAAAGCCACTTTAAATCCATGGACAGATTCGAAAGTAGTCTTGAAGTGTACTTAAAACCCTAAAATAATGAATAAAAATGGTGAAAAATGCACAAATGCAACCTAGTAATGACATGCATAAAATACCATAAACTCAAATCATGTTCATTCTAATTAACACAAGGGAAGAGACTCACCTTAATTTGCATGCTCCCTCGAACACAATTTGTATATCATCCCAAGCATCAATATTTAAAAGACATAATTAAGAATAAAGGTATAAAAATAACATGCATTCTCTAACATGGAAAAAGACTCAAACTTCTATCATGTATTCATATAAAAAGAAAATCATAAGACTAACTTCTATCATTTATATTAGTAAACTAAATCCTCTTATATTCTAATCTTCATCATGTAAACTAAATCATGCATACTAAAGAAATAAACTAAATCCTATTATGCATACTAGAGAAATAATGAAGTAAATCCTATCATGTATACTAACAATGAACTAAATCCTATGCATACTAAAGAAATAAAAGCCTATTCTAACATGATCATAGAAGAAGAAGAAGAAAAAGAAAAAGAAAAAGAGAAGAAGAAAAATTAAAAACTTTAAATAAACTATAAATTCTACTAACCTCTTTACTTCCTTCCCTCTTGCTCCAAGCCTTCTCTTCAAACTCCAAGGACTCCAAGGGCCTCAAGGACCTCAAAACTAAAGCTATAGTGCTATGGGGGAATCTTGTACAATTGCTCAAGCCTCTACTCTCCAAGTTAGCTCTCTGATGCTTATTCTGTGTGTTAAAACTGATTTCAGGGCTCTCTATTTATAGGAAAGCCTGAATTTGATCAATGGTCGAGTTTAAATCTCTTAGGAATGATCCAAGGGCTCTAAACCAGCCTTCCAAGGTGTTCATACTCATCCCAAAGTCCCCATGGCCGAACTGGACACATGGCAGGGCTTGGAAGAGTCCCGGGCAGAAAAATCACTGAAGCTGTGCAATTATTGGCTAAAGGGATCGATGACCATCCCCCTTGGGATGGTTGGCCATCCTTTTAGGGTGGTTGGCCGTCCCTTGGTGGACGGTCATCCATCCCCCATGCTATTTTTGCCATATGTGGGCCTACCTCAACCCGTTTCGACCCTGTTTCGGCTTTTTTCGGCTTTTCGGTCCCGTTTTAAGTCCAAATTTGATGATTCAAGCGCCGAAACGATCGTGATTCGATTATCCATGTTTTAAGAAGTGTTTAAAGTGAAAATGCATTGACCAAGATCAAAGTTTTAGGAAAAATTCGACTGATTAGATGTTTAGGGTCTGTCGGGCCCAAATTAAGGTTTTGAAA
This sequence comes from Hamamelis virginiana, assembly GCA_017140935.1. Taxonomy (NCBI): domain Eukaryota; kingdom Viridiplantae; phylum Streptophyta; class Magnoliopsida; order Saxifragales; family Hamamelidaceae; genus Hamamelis; species Hamamelis virginiana. Next base: position 4,900 of record JAESVK010046792.1, on the reverse strand, counting down.
TCTGCTAACCGATTGCTCTTGAAATCATTTCTTCTTCTCGAAACAAGTTTTAAAACCTTTTAAGAAAGTGTTTTGAAGCCTTTGAAGGCTTTGGTTTGATAGAAATATCGAATCCCGGTCATTTCCAGTTGAAACCCTAATCTGCGCTTGAAAGGGCCCCTTGGGCCTTAAGAACCAAACATGAGCCAGAAGGCTCCACAGACCTTGTCATTAATCAACTTAGCTACCAAAAACACTTTACATATCTATGCCAAAGCCTCAAGACCATTCGAGACAAGATCGACAGTCGTTCAGGGCTTTTGTGATTCAAATGACAGTACTACCCTGCAAGTCACAAAAGACCTTATTTTCTATCAAGCTTAGCTCAGAATGCCATGGAATTTTGCAGGGATGTTCCTAGACTTTCTAAAAACCTAATGCAAAAAGAACCGACTCAATCTGACCTAAAAACCTACTTGCGATAATGACCTCTAACTAACTACCCATAAAAGGTAAAACTGGAAACTTAGGGTTTTAACACCCTATTTTACCTCTAATCACAGGCAACCATTCATGACCATATCCATGGTCAAAAATGGATGTCTACAGAAGTCCCTCGTTGATGTTCATGGCTTCGCCAGTGAATATCAACGAAATAAAATGACATCCCATTTTTGCCACAACAAAAGAGGGATAATCAAACCAATTACTTACCTTAACCATTAAAATCATCTTGAAAGCTTCGCTTCAAATTCTCTCTTTCCTAAAAGTCTCACTTCTAATTATCTCAAGGATTTTCAATCCTCTTGGAAATTTCATTACCAATTAACTTGCTCTAGAAATTTCATTTCTAGTTATTTCAAGGATTTTCAATCCTTTTGAAAATTTCATTTCCAATTATCTAAAAACTTGAGAGTCTTCGACTCATTTCTAGAAATTTCATTTCTAGTTATCTCAAGGATTTTCAATCCTTTTGGAAATTTCATTTCCAAATATCTAAAAACTTGAGAGTCTTCGACTCATTTCTAGAAATTTCATTTCTAGTTATCTCATGGATTTTCAATCCTTTTGGAAATTTCATTTCCAATTATCTAAAAACTTGAGAGTCTTCGACTCATTTCTAGAAATTTCATTTCTAGTTATCTCAAGGATTTTCAATCCCTTTGGAAATTTCATTTCCAATTATCTAAAAACCTGGGAGTCTTCAACTCACTCTAGAAATTTCATTTCTAGTTATCTCATGGATTTGCAATCCTTTTGGAAATTTCATTTCCAATTATCTAAAAAAAACTTGGGAGTCTTCAACTCATTCTAGAAATTTCATTTCTAGTTATCTCATGGATTTTCAATCCTTTTGGAAATTTCATTTCCAATTATCTAAAAAACTTGAGAGTCTTCGACTCATTTCTAGAAATTTTATTTCTAGTTATCTCAAGGATTTTCAATCCTTTTGGAAATTTTATTTCCAATCATCATATCATATCTTAACATCATTACTTGATATCATTCTTATATACATTTCATGTATACTTCATCAATACCTCATGCATTTCACAAAGTCTTATGGATTTGGGCCTCCAAAATGGGCTTTTCTCATTAGCCACCCTTCATGGGCTCTTTTACCTTCATGATCCCCTTCATGGGTTTTACAATCTTACCAAATGTATTCATAATCATTTCATGATTACAAACATATTTACACAATCTTTTCACTCATTCATTTCTAAATCTCATGGTTTTCAACCAAAAATTCATCATTTTATGTGAACTTATCTATTCACAATTACTCAAATCTCATCCTTGTATGCAATAATTCTTCTTTATTTCTCATTCATTCATCAAATATCATTCGATCTCAATCAAATTCATTTTCCTTAATCAAATTTTGAAAGAAAATTAGTCAAAATTGATCAAAATAGGCCAAAAAAAGTCAAAATTGGGCCTAATGGGCTTCAAAAGCCCAACAAAAGTCAAAATTGGCCTCAAAAATGGATGACCATCCACTCAAGGATGGCCAACCGTCCAAGGTGGACGGCCAGCCGTCCCTTGGTGGACGGCCACCAGAGCCACCATCTTCTTATTTAGGTGTTTTGACACCCATTTGTCCATTCATGCACTCTTTGTTTAATTTGAGACTTTCTCTCTCTAGGTTTTTCAATTTCTCTCAAAAATCTATCAAATTCAATTTCATTCCATCCAAATCAACCTTCAAACACTTCTAGTGTTGCTAATCATTCCAATTTGTGAATCAAAAACTTAGGATTTCATCCTTGCATTTCAAATTTGGGGATTCAAAACCCAAATACACATCTACCATACCCATTTTCTCAAGCTTATCCACTACCTATACTCATGGCAAATAGGTATGAATCAAAGTATCCATACATGAAGATGAAGAGTTACAAAGCACCCTCACATGATCCCAACAACACAAACTTGTTATTGGAGCCCCATGATCATCTCTCTCACATCCATACTATACAAGATTTAAGCTTACTTTTCATGCTCTTTCTTTGAATCATTGATGTCTAGATGCTTAAATATTGATCTTTGGATATTGTTTGATGACTTGTATTCATGAAATTTGTATTTGGCAAAGTTTGGGAGCCCCATTTTACTAGCTTTATAAGCTTGAAATGTTGCCCACCAAGTGTTTGATAAAATTCCCAAGAGACTAGAGTTTGATTTTTTTGATTTAAATTTCTCATGCATGATTCAAATATGTTTTAAACATCATTTGGATACTTTCAAAAACTTCATGACAAGTTTTCACAATCATTTTCAAAAATGTGCATACTAGGTGTTTGATAAAATGCCTAAAGGTAGGCAACTTCCTATTTTTTCAAAGCAATTCATCATATCACTTCTCATGTCATGACTTAAATGTGTTTCAAATATCATTTGAATATTTTTAAACTATCATGACAAGTTTTCATAATTATTTTCAAAAATGTGTACACTAAGTGTTTGATAAAAAAGCCTAATGGGGCAATTCCCAATTTTTCAAAAGCAATTCATCATGTCATGCCATTTCAAATGTTTTTAAAATAATCATATCATGATAAGTTTTCAAAATACTTCAAGTAATGCACATATCAAAAAATTTTCATGAATTAAGACTTAGCTTTTTATTTTACCCAAAACATTGTTTACTTAAAGTGCCATTTTCATGGTTTTTTAAGTAGTTTTATTTCAAAACTTATACTAAGTATTCAATTCATGATTTTTATTTAGAATTCTATTCTCTTGGGATTCTTATTTCCAATTCAATTTTCATGAAAAGAAGTCATATGGCATTTTAAATGAATTATGCTAATTCTCGATATAGAATTAAAAATACCAAAATTAACTACATTAATTATGGTATATTTTTTTTGAAAATAGATTGTTAGTACATAAAATAACTCACAATTGACAAATCGTAAAATTTGAATATTTTTGAAAATGTGTCATTTTGTGAGTTAATTTTGTCTCATTGATTCAAAGAATTAGTACAATTTATCTTTATACCTCTAATCCATTAATCTTTATTTTCACAGCCAGAGTTCGACATCAGGACTCGGTCTTCTTTACGGGGCATAATTGGATGGTGGGCGAAAATGGATACTCTCCAACCACATGTTAAAGCTACTATCTGAAGAATTGGTTTTTGAGATTTCATTAACTCACTTTGGGTTGATACTATGGATAGACAGGCCCTCATGGCCTTATCTGAGCTCTGGTGGGACACCACCAACACGTTCCATTTTGAGTTTGGGGAGATGACCATGACCCCTCTTGACTTTACTATGATTACGGGTCTTTCCATTGGGGGTCTCCCTTTGGATTTCTATGATGGTGCGAGCAAGAACTTGACTTACTTAGATACCTTTCTTGGGGCAGCTGATATTGAGATCGTGAAGAAATCAGTTGGCCGAAATACTCTCTTTAACACTTTTAGTAACATGCCTGAAGGGGAAGATCCTGATCACTTCGTGCGGGCTTTCCTTTTGTACCTGTTTTCGTGTACTCTTTTTGCAGGCACTGCTGATTTGGCCCCTCTAGGCCTTCTTGCTAGTTTGGAAGATATTGATATCATTTCTCAGTATGATTGGGGTGGCGCTGCCTTGGCCACCATGTATAGGACCATGTGTTGTCTGTCTCGAGGAGTATGCACCGACTTTGGTGGCATGGGATTTGTCTGGGAGGTATACTCACTTATTTTAAGAAAATATCATAAACTTCCCTTTACTTATCTTCTGACAATGCACATATTCTGCAGATATGGGCTCATGAGTATCTTAGCCTAAATAGCCTCACACTGATTGCTAATAACTTTTCTTGGCCAACCCTTGCTCGTTATGCCCCAGATAGGCGAGTGAATTGAAAGGTTCTGTGAAAAACCACAGACATGGATTCACAGCGGAATAGGTAAAACAAAACTTTTTCGTTTTAAAAATCAATCCATGTTCACAAAACCTCCAAGAACGATTCAAGCATCGGGTACATGTATATAAACAAACACAAATAATCAAAGCAAATTAAATCTTACTTGATGGTGTTCTTCGGTGTAGCTTTCCTTCAAGTTTCAAACGTATGAAACCTCCAAAGCGTATCCACACGAGAGCAAGACTCCTTAAACCTTCTAGCCTTTCACAACCCTTGTGAGCAAGCTAGCATGGAGAGGGAGAGGAGAGAGGCAATTTTCGGCTACTAGGTTTTGCTTAGACCTAGAGTGTGTAAAACACTCATATTTATAGACTTTCTCCTCTTTGGGGGGTGTTTGGTTACTAGTGCTAGCATGACCAAACATCCTTGAATAGAGTAATCCTATTCTCTGTTAGTTTTGACTTTTAATCAATTAACTTTTAGTAAATTAAAATCAAACAAACTCCATGATAGGATTCCCCTCCCACAAGCTTAAGGAACTCACTTACTCTCT
>JAESVK010046790.1:0-18605 GCA_017140935.1 Hamamelis virginiana | reverse complement strand
AACACTCGCCGTTTCTATATAAGACGAGGGTTATAAACCCTCGTCTTCTAAAACCCTCGTCTTTTTAAAGACGACCCTGGAATAGATGACAAAAGAATAACCCTCGTCTTATCCCAAAGACGAGGGTTTTAAACCCTCGTCTTATGATGTTTTTCTAGTAGTGTTCTTTTCAACAAATTCTCTTGTAGATAATAAATGAATGGTTAGATTTCATTTGGCACAATTATAATTTTGGGCCGGACATAACATTACTGTAAAAATGTTGAACGTCCAAAAACAATTATCCCAAAAGTATGTCTCAAATGATGTGGTAGATGAGTCTTTGTTTTTTAGCAAGATCTCTCTTTGATGATAAATGAAGGGCTAGGATTCAATTTGGACACTTTTTTTTAGAAAATTTTGAAATATATATCATTGCTCTAAATTTTATTACATTATACCAGTATTTTGTAATTAAAATGGATCCACACATGTTGGTCAAAATTAACAAAACATTTCTGTCGAACACTATTTGCTGAAAAAGAAATTTAAACATTACATGTAGTTAAATTATGTGGTATATATTTCATCAATGCTATTATCAAGTGCACCTTATTCATCTTGCATCAAATGATCCGTTTGTTTTAACACTTGTAGACTATATTTAAAAAAACCGACCGTTGGATGAGATAGAGATGCTAATATAAGGTGCATTTGTTGCAAAGTTATATCAGGTGATCTTTGTTTGAGCAACTTAATTTGAAAAATCAACCGTTGGATTAGATTCTCCTCTTATGAATGTCATGTTTGAAAAAAAATCACGGTGATCCAACGATTGATTTTTTTTAAAATGTCGGAATGAAAAATTGTGACCTTTTCTTTTCATTAAATTGTCTCTATTTTTTCTCTCCATTTTTTCACTCTTACGAATGTCATGTTTGAAAAAAATCACGGTGATCCAACAATTGATTTTTGAAAAATGTCGGAATGAAAAATTGTGACTTTTTGTTCTTTAAAATGTCTCTATTTTTTCATATATTGTTAAGTTTTTTAAAAATCAACCATTAGATTATCGTGATTTTTTGCAAGCATGACATTCATAAGAAGAGAATCTAATCTAAGGGTCGATTTTTCAAACTATGCTCTGCAGTTCCCCCAACGGAGGTCACCTGATGCAACTTTACATCAGGTGCAACTTATATTAGCATCTCTGTGGATTAGATTCCCCTCTTTTGTTTGTTATGTCTGCAAAAAAATCACAGTGATCCAACGATTGATTTTTTAAAAATGTCGGAATGAAAAATTGTGACTTTTTTGTTCTTCAAAATGTCACTATTTTTTCACAGTTTAATTTTTTTAAAATCGACCATTGGATCACCTTGATTTTTTGCAGACATGACATTCATAAAAAGAGAATCTAATCTAAGGGTCAATTTTTCAAAGCTTCAAATACCACATGTTTCATGAAGCTATTTTAACCTTCAATTTCTTATTCATAATTGAATAATTTTGGACAAGCTAATAGATTGCATTCATCTACTCCATAAGTAGATTTCATTCTGATACTGGAGCTACTCGCCAAATATGTTCAAACAAGAAGATGTTTACTTCTTATCATCCTATGGAAAATGAAGAACAATTGTTTATGGGAAACTCTTCGTCTTCTAAAGTTGCAGGACATGGAAAAATAGTCTTGAAAATGACTTCTGGCAAGGAATTGACTTTGAATAATGTGCTGCATGTACCGAACATTCGCAAGAATCTTGTTTCTGAATCTTTACTAAGCAAAAATGGGTTTAAGCTTGTCTTTGTATCTGATAAGTTTATACTTCTCAAAAATGGGATGTATGTGGTAAAGGGATATATGTGTGATGGGCTATTCAAAATGAATGTAATGACTATTTTGTCTAATAATAATAATAATAAAACTATTACTTCTGCTTATATTGTTGAGTCTTGTGATATTTGGCATGGTAGATTAGGACATGTTAATTATGGTGCATTAAAAAGATTAATTTCTTTAGACAGTTTGCCTAAATTTACCATTGATATGAATCATAAATGTGAAACTTGTGTGGAAGAAAAATTAACTAGAACTCCATTCAATTCAATTGAAAGAAGTTCTGAACCTCTAGATTTAATTCATAGTGATATTTGTGATTTAAAGTTTGTCCAAACTAGAGGTGGCAAAAAGTATTTTATTACTTTTATAGACGATTGCACTAGATATTGTTATGTTTACTTAATAAAAAGTAAAGATGAAGCATTAGATATGTTTATACAATATAAGAACGAGGTTGAAAATCAACTTAGTAAAAAGATTAAGGTGTTAAGAAATGATAGAGGAGGTGAATATGAATCTAATCCTTTTAATGAGTATTGTTCAACTCATGGAATAATTCACCAAACAACAGCACCTTATTCTCCACAGCAAAATGGTATTGCTGAAAGGAAAAATAGAACATTGAAAGAAATGATGAATGCTATGTTGATAAGTTCTGGATTACTACAGAATTTGTGGGGGGAAGCAATTCTTTCTGCAAATTATGTTCTTAATAAAATACCCCATAAGAAAACTAACAAGACACCATATGAATTATGGAAAGGTAGAACACCTTCTTATAAATTCTTAAAAGTGTGAGGGTGTTTAGCCAAGGTAGCAGTTCCTGCTCCTAAAAAGATTAAAATAGGGCCAAAACTGTTGATTGTATATTCATAGGCTATGCTCATAATAGTAGTGCATATCGATTTCTTGTTCATAAATCTGACATTCCTGATATACATACAAATACAATCTTTGAATCAAGGAATGCTTCATTTTTTGAACAAGTGTTTCCACATAAGACATTACAACATGTAGTTCCTTACAAGAGAACTCATGAATCTGCGACTAGTAATGATCAAACTCAACCTGAAATTGAGCCTAGATGCAGTAAAAGGACAAGGACTGCAAAATATTTTGGTCCTGATTTTCTGACATAATTGTTAGAAAATGATCCTCAAAATTTCAAAGAAGCTATGAACTCATCTGAAGCTCCTTTGTGGAAAGAAGCTGTGAATAATGAAATTGAATCAATTTTGCAAAATCATACATGGGAACTGGCGGATCTTCCTCCAAGAAATAAACCTCTTGGATGTAAATGGATATTCAAGAAAAAATTGAAGGCAGATGGTTCAATTGATAAATATAAAGCCAGGCTAGTTGCTAAAGGTTTTAAACAAAAAGAAGGTGAGGATTATTTTGATACTTATTCACCAGTAACAAGTTAAAATTAATGAGTGTGATAAATGTGTATATATTAAACAAACTGAAATTGGCTATGTGTTTGTATGTCTCTATGTGGATGATATGCTAATTATTGGTAGCAATAATAATATAATTAAAGCTACTAAAAAGATGCTTACCAAAAACTTTGATATGAAAGATTTAGGTGTTACAGATGTGATTCTAGGAATTAAAGATTCTAGAACATCAAATGGATATATGTTATCTCAATCTCATTACATTGAGAAAAAACTACGAAGATTCAATCAATATGATTGTAACGAAGTGAGAACACCTGTAGACATAAATCTTCATTTATCAAAAAACAAAGGTGAAAACATATCTCAACTAGAGTATTCTCAGGTTATTGGAAGTCTAATGTACTTAATGAATTGTACTAGACCTAACATAGCATATTCAGTAAGTAAGTTGAGTAGATACACAAGTAACCCAGGAGCTGATCATTGGAAAGCTCTAATTAGAGTTCTAAAGTATTTAAAATATACTATGAATTTTGGGTTACATTACATTGGATATCCAGCTGTACTTGAAGGATATAGTGATGCCAACTGGATATCAGATTCTTGAGATTCCAAATCCACAAGTGGTTATGTTTTTACACCAGGAGGAGGAGCAGTTTCAAGGAAATCTTCTAAACAAACATGCATTGTAAGGCCCACAATGGAATCTGAATTTATAGCTTTAGATAAAGCTGGTGAAGAAGCTGAATGACTTGACATTTCTTAGAAGATATTCCAATGTGGGATAAACCTGTGCCAGCTATTTGTATTCATTGTGATAGTCAATCAGCAATTGGAAGGGCACAGAATAACATGTATAATGGTAAATCTCGACATATACGTCGTATACATAATACCATTAAACAATTGCTCTCAAATGGAATCATTTCTATTGAATATATAAAATCAAAAGACAACCTGGCGGATCCTTTAACTAAAGGTTTGTCTAGAGAGCAAGTGAATGGTTCATCGAGAGGAATGGGATTAAAGCCTATTACTTAGGAGTTAACATAATGGAAACTCAACCTAGCTGACTGGAGATCCCAAGATCTAGGTTCAATGAGACAACCTAATTGTGTTCGACTCAGTTTAATCACTTCGGAGAGAAATCTCTTACCCATTTCTATGATGAAAAAGTGATGCCTGTAAAGTGGATTAGGATAAGCTATGCTTTTAATGATTATTATATCTTGAACGTTCAAGTGGGGTATTTCAGGATACTCTTAATAATAAATCACCTATATGAGTGAGAAGGGGCCGCTTCTATGAAATGATCAGGCTAAATTCTCTAGAGCACTCATGAAAACCAGGAGTTGTTCAGGGCCAAAATGAACACAATAATGAGAACCTAAAAATGATAAGAAGGAAACTGTGTGAGTACTATTGTTTTGGTTTGTACAAAAGCAGAATAGTTCAAGACATCGCGTTCACTATTTAGCAAACAAATCTGATAGTATTTCACTAGAGAAGGTTCAAAGCCACAAGCTACCTATCTCGATGCAGTAACTTTTTGTTACTCTCTCTCTCTATAGTGTCTGCATTCATTTGCATGGTAATTCAACCAATTTCCATTCATGTAGGGGATTATTGGAATTTTGAACTAATTTTAGCTCAAATTAATTGTGGGACCTACTTATATTTATAGGTGGGACCACATAGGAATGAAATCTACTTATGGAGTAAATGAATGCAATCTATTAGCTTGTCCAAAATTCTTCAATTATGAATGAAAAATTGAAGGTTAAAATAGCTTCATGAAACATGTGGTATTTGAGGCTTTGAGCTAATCCCACATTGGAAAAATAGAAAGAATGAAATGGTTTATAACCTCTTACCTTGGGCTTTGGGTTTGGGCCCCAAGGGGTACCCAAGTTTTGTGAGGGGGGAGGACCTAGATGAAGTGGGCCATGGTCTATGAACCACGCGGGCGCCACCGCCGTCCCAAAACGGGTTGGGTTGGGTCATTAGATGCTAATGGACCATTATTCTTTTTATTAAAACTTTTATTTAAATTAATCAAGCTGAAGCTGCTGATTACCGTTTTTTAAATCTAGTGGCTGTTGGAATAGGCACCTTTCCGTTTTGGTGACTGTTCAGAATAGGCGTTTTTTGCAACAGCCTTCTGCCAACAGTTGTGACTCTTGCATATAACTGCCACCACTAGCGTCTAGAAATAATGCATTCATACTCAGTTTTTAATACCGAAATTTATTTTAAGCATTCTGCATATAAGAGAGAAAGAGAGTCATTGTTTGGGTTCGCAAGACTTGTCATTTGAAGTGCTGCTACTGCAAGTGACTAACCATTGTATCATGGGAGACAGTCGCTAATCAACTCTGAGCACCGTAGGAGGGCGAATTCTATCTTAAGGACATATTGTCAAACAATAGCCTTGGTCAGCGATTTCTATTTACATTCTGCAAACTTGTTTTGTTCATCATTAATCCTGTAAGTTTCAGTTTTTACATTATTCTGTGTTCATTTCTAGAATTTATTTTATAATTGTTTATTACTGGATTTTTAATACACAGAAAAGTTCATCTATATTTTCTAACAAGCCTAAGTTAAACGAGTCGAGCTTTGGTATGTTTAACCTTGGCTTGTTTATTATAAAGCTCATTCGCGAGCTATTCCTGAACAACTTGATTAATTTGCAACCTTAAATTACAATAATGGAAAGTTAAAAATTAACTTAGAAAGCTTTAAAAATGACTTCTATATACTTGGTTTATATTGGAAATAAAAAATTCAAGCCAAAAAAATAAAGTCATGAATATTTTGAGCTTATTCAAGCCTAAATTATAATTTTTTTTATGAGTTTAAACACAAGTTTTTAATGAGCTTGTTCACGAGCCTACTAACATGCTTGTTCACAAACATAAACAAGTCGAGCCTAGGTGTGCTTGAGCTTGGCTTGTTAATTAAACGAGCCTAAATTTCAGGCTTGGGCTCAGCTTGTTTACTAAATAAACGAACTCAAGCCGAACCCTTATCAAACGTGTTTGCAAGCCGTTCATGAGTGGCTCGACTCATTTGCAACCCTACTTTCAACCATCTCTTACTCCCTCCCTCTCTCTCTCTCTCTCTCTCTCTCTCTCTCTTTACTGTGGTAAATTGAGGAGAAGAAATCAACACAACAACTTTTTCTTTAGCTTACTAACAATCCTGTGCATATATTTCTCGATCTTAAACAGTTCATCGCCTATATTTGAACCCATCCTACCTCTCTCTCTCTCTCTCTTTCTCTCTCTCACTCTCTCTTTCCACCTCGATATCTCTTTCTTTACGTTACTCACCAATAGACTCAGGATGCATTCGCTTGGTGAAAAAGAACAATAAGCAACAGAGTAGCAACAATAGAGAAACCACAATAAACCTAGAAACCTAAATATCTCTCTCTCTCTCTATATATATATATATGTCAAGAGACAGAAAGACATATAGCAATGGGAATTAACAATTGCAATTTGCACAAAAATGGGTCAGAATTGATTGAAATCGGCCAAAATTGCAATTTCAATTGCAATCCGCAATCCATCGCCAATCCTCTCTTCTATGCCAATTGCAATTGGCATCCAAATGGTCAAAATTGATTGGAATCGATCAAAATTGCAAATCCAATTGCAGTCGACAAATCGATGCAAATTCTATCTTTTATGATTGTCGATCGTCTCTTCTTTGCCAATTGCAATTGGCATCCGAATAATCAAAATTGATTGGAATCAGTCAAAATTGCAAATCCAATTGCAATCGATAAATCAATTGCAGACCCTCTCTTTTATGATAAGAGAGAGAGAGAGAGAGAGAGAGAGAGGTCCAATGCTAAATTACTTATGAAACCAAATCAGGATTTTAAAAAAAAAAAAAATTACATTCATAGTAGCCTTAAGCACTTCATTGCTGAAGACTCGATAAAACGACCATGGGTTTTCACCACCAGCCCCGTAGTATTCCTGCACCAGAACAACAAGTACTCCAAGAAATTAAAAAAGGGTTCCATATATTTCTCAAGCGGTTAGAATAGGAGAAGGAATAATGAGGATTACAAAACATGTTAATCACCCAATAGCAGCCTAGAATTTTGGCTGGTTGAAAAGGCATCGCAATGTGTAGTTTATCGTTGTTGTGTCGCTGGTTGATATGATCAGGAGAGAGATGAGAGAGGAGAGAGAAATTTTTTTAAAAGTTTTGTTTATATTTTATATTTTATAAAAGGGTAAAACGATAAACTAAAAATGTCTGTTAACGACATATGTCCTTGGATCATAAATTCAAAGTACAGGGGTAATATGTCACAATTAAAAGTACACGGGTGCAAAGTGTTTTAACAAATAGTACATGGGAGTAAACTGTAATTTCTCCTAAATTTTATAATAGCAATGCATCCCTTTTATATATGCAAGCCTAATTATCATAACATTTTATAAATCCATATTGCAATCACCAACTTGCCATCCTTTTCTAGTTAGTAACGAGGAGAACCAATATGCATGCATATGTCCTCATTGTTCTTGCTTTGGCTCCCAACGGATGAAAGCATTGGTTAGTGCGGATTTAGAAACAAATGAAGCCACCAATAATCGTGAAGCCTGCAAGATAAAATGAATTCCTTTCTAAGCCAATATTTTTAAGATTCACTTTTCTTTTTCTTACTCTTTACAAGATTCGAACATAAACTTAAAAAACAAAAATATTAACACATGCAGGATTTCTAGCAAAACTTGGAGTTTTCGATCCACATGACATTTATGGCAAGTCAAAATATTTTATAAAATGACTTTATTAAAAATTTATTTTGAAAATTAAAATCAACTAACACAAATGTACTCGATTCGATTATTTTGGAACATGTTTTTAACTAGGTTATTTTGAAAAATATTTTGACCAGCTAAGTAGATTACCTCGATAGCATAATTTTTAGTACAAAATTAATTAAAATTACCTCCTCATTCCCCACGCGAACAACGTGCTCCTCAATATCATTGAAGGGTACCTTCAATTTTTTGAGAACAGACAGACCTGAAAATGGAGACATTGGTGTTATAACCAAATTATCAGTTACTGTGAACATCGCTGGTCCATCTACAAATCCTCCATCATTGCTAGTTTCCTCCAACTAGGATTTAGGATCCATTACAGTTAAAATTTTTGTGCGGTCTCCGTAACGATCCTTTGTTTGATAAGTAGTCAATCTATCAGAATTCGCGCTGTGTCTATCATAACAATCGAAATCACTATCAGAATCATCGCCTTTTCGTCGAAATCTCGTAACCAATTTGTCAGAATTCTTGTAACCATAGTAGTAGGAAGGATGAGAGGCTTCATCAATGTCTAATGGCAGATTCTCATAGTGAAAACCAGGCGGCAACTTGGGACTGACTAGCATTGCCTTATGTTCATCTGACTTCAAATAAAGCACAGCATCAAGGTCATGGACACTGTAAAGATTATGCATGCATCCTTTTGAAGAGCTGCTACCTTGCTTTTTTTTGGCTATGTAACCAAGTGGAAGGGTGAGGAAACTGAAGAGTAAATCAACAAAGTTTTCTCTTGCTTCTGCATAACAAACTATTTTCTTTGATATGCTTACCATAATCTTGATTGAAATCTTTCCATCCTGCAGGTTGTATTGAATAGAGCTTCCTAGTTTGATTTCTTTCTTGCTTAATTGGGGAACTGGTTTATGCTTCAGCAGGGTTTCTGTCAAAGGTGTCTTGGATATTAATGAACACTTGAGCAAATTCAAAACCTAAGAGAAAATTGCAGGTCATTAATTAGAGTTTATCAATTATAGTGAATGTATTTTTAATTGCCTTTATTTTTATTTTTTTTGCCCAAAGTATTTTAATTAACTGTTTGATCAGGTCTAATTTGATAATATGAATAGAGTTTTAGTAAGTGCAAGGATTAGATTTTATATATGTGTCTTAGTCGATCCAATAGGATCGATATATGGTTTAATAATTATTTATTTTTAAAAATTTTCAAATTACATGCCATATTTATCTAATTAGACATGAACATACAGATATATATATAGATAGAGAGAGAGAGAGAGAGAGAGAGAGAGAGAGAGAGAGAGTCCCAATTTGCTCCTTTTGTATAAAAAGGAAGAGGTCGCAGTGCGCTTAGTGGCCATATGCGATCCGTGCATGTAGTGGGATCATCCTCTTTTTTGAGAAAAGGAAGAAATCCGAGCCACCGTACTCTCGATCATGTCATCATATTAAGCCCTGTTTGTATTAGCTTTTTTTTCTTTGAATTAAAATTACTTTAATTTTGAACTTCAAAATTCCACTTGATTTAAGAGATGAGATGATAATCACTTTTAAACTATTTGAGGAAAGAAATATGAGATGGTTGGTAAAATTTCATACTAACTAAAAGTAATTTGTGACAGTCAATTTTAATATGGAAATATTAAACTTTTGCCACAATCAATTTTAATATGAAAATATTGACATGTGAAGACATGGTTTGAATATGTAAAGAAATATGTAAAGAGATAGTTCTCCAATAATGATTAATTAAGAAAATAGGGAGGTACCTCATCTACTCCTATGTCAAAACTCCTCTCCTCAATGGTGCTCCCATCCACAACCCCAAGCTTGGAAAGCAATGAAAAGCTTGCTGCAGTGGACTGTTGCATAACTTGTAAATCATCAGTTATCAAAATTCTGGTCAGTCCTTTAACAAACACACCTTCCTCTCTAACCGCAGAAATCACTTTTTATGGTGCTATAGGGGTCAAATTCATCTCTCTAGACATGGTTTGTCCACAACCGCATTGAACATCCTTGTAATGACTCAATAACTTAAACTTAGATAAAGTGCAGTCCGAAGAAGAGCACAAGAAGTACCTGGTAAAGACAAAAAAAAAAAAAATAAATAAACCTATTAATGAATCTAGGAGAAGCAAATAATAAAGAAGAAAAACACACACAAGAATCACACACGACACAAAAATTTATGCGGTTCACACAAAATAGGACTACATCCACGGAATTGTTGCGAACTCATGCACTGTAACGCCCCAAAATGACCCTGAATTGACCATCCCGGGTAGGTCAACCCTGTCAATTCGAAGCCACAACCTGACCTGCTCATTCATATATCCATACTCCAGGGGAAGAGAAAGACATAATATACCAAAGTGCAATGTCATGAAAGTATATACAAATGTCCCAAATTCAAAGTTCAACATGCAGAATATATAATAAATACAAATCTGACTGCCAACACCCCTGGCATAATAGGCATAAAATATACTATTATAATTAATAACGTCATAAATGTCCCCAACTTGCTCACGTCCTATAGGAATGCAATAAAATCCAAAGCAGAGCCATTCCTAAAATAACTGAGGAGCCAGCCTACCTCCAGCTGAACCACTGGTAATGTCCTGTAAATCTGCGGGATAAAAACCCGCGTGAGCTTTGGAAATGCTCAGTAGAAATACAACTTCATATAACAACAATAATATTGATGCAAGGAATATTAAATAAAACATTTCAACATTTCATAGTAAATCATCATCTCAAGAATGGTGGGTAGTTTTTATGATTTATAATACAATATATTGTAACCTTAAAGCTTTAGAAGAGCTTTAGGTACTTGCTAGATTGTGTCAATCCACCGGGCTCTAGCGGGCCAGTACTAGATTGTGTCAATCCACCGGGCTCTAGTGGGCCAGTACTAGATTGGGTCAATCCCCCGGGCTCTAGTGGGCCAGTACTAGATTGGGTCAATCCCCCGGGCTCTAGTGGGCCAGTAGGGTCATGCCATTGGCTCCACCCTAGACCATGGTCTGAAATATCTCATAAATCATCATAGCTAGATTGTGTCAATCCACCGGGCTCTAGCGGGCCAGTGCTAGATTGTGTCAATCCACCGGGCTCTAGCGGGCCAGGAGGGTCATGCCCTCTGAAGTATAAATCAATAAAATCAATAATTCAAAACGATAATTTCATCGTAGCTCAAAGTACGTTCAAATCATAAAAGGAGTACATTTAATAAATACGATTCACAAACACATTTCATAAACAATTCATTACCACAAGCTATTAACTGATAGAGGAGTATTCTCCGACTCTATCTCTTTCATATCCATTCAACACATTATAAACATAATTAACTTGTAATATACATTATCATATCGAAATATGTAAGCATAGCCCATCGCTTAAGGGGTAGATGATAACTTACCTGAACCGCGGTCATACCTTGTAACCAAGTATATCGAAATTCAGGACCTCAGCTCAATCACTATACAACACTATACCAAAACAAATTCTCCAATACCATTATTTCGTAATAACAAATATCCCTTTAATACAAGTTTGAGTAATCGTTTCGTATACCATCGTAACTCACATAAAAATAGTTCACAAGGCAAGTTACTGTCTAAACAAAAATACATTTCTACACCATTGCTTGGTTTTATCGCTTTATTTTAAAATTTGAGTTAAATCAAAACATAAGGGAATGACTAGTTAAAACAACTCATGGTCTCTCTCTTATTTGTAAAACAGTTCAGAAAATCAGGCACACAAGTATAAACCAACCATCTCAATTTTTCTTACATAAATCTGTTATAATATGCCTTTGTGATATTTCTAATGAATAAATGCAGTGAAGACCTCATTCCCATATTTGTATGTATGTTAGATTCAATATTAAAAATATAGGCTATTAAGCAATGGGTAAGTTCTTAAATATGTAAATGCCATGTCTTGATTTTCTTTTCTTAAACACGTCATATAAGTTTGACAACCCAAAAATGATAATAATAATCATACATTGATATACCTCATGTATTTATTTAAAGTCACAGTAAAAGAGTAAAGTTGTACTACATTCATGATTTATATCAATCAAAGATCTATGAAGTCTAAGTGATTCATTAAATCAAAGATAGAATCGTTGGAACATCATTAATAGTAAAAGAGTACTTATACTTATTCCTACCTCAAATGAAATGGTGTTCCAACGCATATAGCTTCATGAGCCTCCCATGCGATGCTAATGAAATCTCATAAACAAAGGTCCTTCCAAGAATTCCCCAAATCTGAGAAACAAATTGACAGAGATGCAAAATGAAAGCCAAAGAAAGCTAAGGGTCTAGAATCCCAAAATATCATAACTCGGACCCTTATACGGTTTAAACCCAACTTAAGGGACCCAATACCTCACAACGATTAAACCAAAAATCCTTAAACCTTTTGGATCATATTCCCAAGCATGAATGGATGCTACATATCAAATTTCATGGCTAAAGTACAAACGGTTTAAAAGATATATACTCAGACAGCAAACGAATGCTCTTAAAAGGACAGTTCTGGTATTTCTGAATTTTCTCTCCCTCTAAACCACGAATCTGACCACAAGACCAAAATATTTAGAAACTAGACTTCATAAGCATTTCCGTACATATAAAGAACACCCAAATCCGAGTCCGGATGAGTGAGATACAAGCGTTTGAAGTTTACATAGAAAACGCCCAAAATGTGCGCGTGAATAGTGTCCAAGACTCCCCAAATTTCACAAACATCCACCAAATCACCAAATCTTAGTCCCAAACTTTAAATCCATCATAAACAAACCTTAAGAACAATAACTACACCAAAAATACTCAAATCACATGGTTCGATCTTGAGATCCCCAAAGTTTTAGGCATAAAACCCAAACAAACCCATTTTTATCACAAACTAACCAAACCTCACAAAATTAACCCATTAATCCTCCAAATCCACACCCAAACACTACAAAAGCAATCCTCAAACATCATCCAAGCATAAATTTTCCATAAACATAAGATTTGAATCAAAACCCCTAAAATGGGTATGAAGAAAAACCAAAAAGATGAAGAAAAGGAGCAAAGGGAAGAGAACCTTACCTTCACCGGCGACGAGGCGGCTCCGGCGAGCTCCGGCGAACTCCCCCATGGCTGCTCTCTTCTCTCCCTCACGGCCCTCACTCTCCTTCTCTCTCTCTCTCTGCTGCCCGAATATGAAGAAGGAAATGAAGGGAAAAAGGCTTTTAAAAAAAAATGGGACATGGGTGTCATTTTAAAAGAAGTTTAGTTTAGTTTAGTAGTTTGGGTTGTCACATGCACTATATTAGAATATAGTATAGTAGGGCATTAAAAAAAAAAACCTAAGAAACCCTCATCAAAAGTACTGATAATATATAACAAACCCCAACCCCACCGGGTTCGGTGGGTGCAGTCGTTTGTGGTTTTGGAACAAGCGCAAGTTTGTGTAAGTCTTCTCTCCTCGCAAAGCGTTGATATCCCGTGAGACCCAACCCATAGGTCCAATATAAGATTATATAAACACACAAGCTATCCACTATTTATTCAATGTGAGATAAAGATAACTGCCACCTTTAACCAATTTCAAATGGGTGATTTTTAAACTACAATTTCTGATGAGTGGATTCCAATGTGGCCCACCACAAAAGACTTGTGGGACCTATATTTAAATATAGCTAGATTAGCTCATTTATGCTCAAAATATAACAATACCTCGTGGGCTCGCCATAATCAACTTTAAGTTTGAGATTCTTGCAATGAGTTTCAGCCGCAGTTCGTGGGCAGAGCAGCATGGTCTTGCATGCTGCAGTCCGCAGACGCTTCACATCAAAATTGGCGACACTTTGAGATAAGTCGTTGGTGCATCCTATGTCGACTGCCTGCGATTGATTACGGAGAAGTTTGATGATATTTCCCAATGGCATTGTCAAGAAACTGAAGAGAATATTGAGTAAAGCCTCTTCAAATTCAGTATAAATAACTTTATTGTTCTCCGTGTCCACCAGGGCCTTTAAGCTAATGGTGGTGTTTTTAACATTTTTATCAGTCATGGACGTATATATAGAATGTGTACAACTTGTTTCTGAGTGAAGATAGCCTGTTCCCCGAAGTGAGAATTGGATAAGAACAATAGAAATGTCAGCACAATCTTCTTCTTCTTCTTCTTTTTCAGTCTTTAAATGCCAAGAAAATTTGGAAATGTAATAGACAATTTTGCAGAGACACTTCAAGGAGTAAGAAGGCTTTTGAGCCAAAAAGAAGAATGGATTGGGTTGCAAATCTAATATACACAAAAGCTCGTACATAAAGTGGTGTACGTATGTACGTCATGGAAATTGAACTATTCCATTATGTCTTACATATCAAATGATTTGAAATAGTAATTAAGAACTCTCTATCTTTTATAAATTTTGAAATTATTTTATATTATTGTTGCACGCACATGCGCGCGCGCGCACACATATATATATATATAGAGTAAGATTCTTATGAATTTATAGAATCAAAACAATTTCTTAATTTTACTGGGTTCATTCTAGATGATGAATATGTACATTAAATATACAACAAAATTCAAAGTAAAATGGTCGGTCCCAATATTCTACAGTTCCTTACAAATATTGCAAAGGCTGTGTTTGCTTGCCAAGAAAATACAAGGAAACGAAAAAGAAAAATAATATCAATCCAAGATCACTGTTCGCATGTTAATCAATTAATATTCATTATTTGACACTTCAACTAATCAAATGAAAAGCTATGTACGTACATACCTCGCAATATGATCTCTTTTAGAATTTCAGAAATGCAGTCTAAACTCTCCTAAGCGCTTGGTGGAAATATTGCAATTTAGGAATTGAAGGCAATTAAGGGTCAGTTATATATGAAGAAAAATGAGTAGAAGATGATGATGGGGTTGTGTGTGTATATATATAAAGAGAGAGAGAGAGAGAGAGAGTGTGGAGTGAGAGGCATGCATATGAGTGTGCATTCCAGGGGAAGAAAAGGTATGTGTGGATGCTCACCAAATTTGCTTTTGAGATAAAGCATAATACTTTAATTTATAGTCTTAGGTAAGTTAAGACAAGAATATTACTTAATTGCGTAGAAATTAATGCACACTCTCCACAGTGATCTCTTCAATCTTTTGCAACGAAATGAATCTCCCGCGAATTTTAACTTCCACAACCGGCTTGGCCCTATCACTGTTTTTCAGTTTTTGTATACATAATACATATATGGTTTTTTGGAGCCCTTCTCACCATGTAAGTAAAGCACAATGGCATCTCATCCCAACTTCTCCGGGGAAAATTTGTTTTGTGTTTTGATACAGTTTTGTAATAAATTTTATAAAAATGCGGAAAATGCTATATCTCCCAAAAATGTATCCAAATGATGTGGGAATGATTATGTCCTCCTTTCTTTTTAACAAATTCTCTCGTTGATAATAAATGAAGAGTTAGATTTCATTTGGGACAATTTTAATTTTGGGACATAACATTACTGTAAAAATGCTGAACGTCCCAAAAAAAAATGATCCCAAAAGTGTCTCAAATGGTGTGATAGATGAGTCTTTTTTTTTTTTTTTAAGCAAAATCTCTCTTTGATGATAAATGAAGACCGGCTTGGATTCATTTAATTTAGAGAATTTTTTGAAATGTATACCATTGCTCTAAATTTTATTACATTATACCAGTAATTTGTAAAATGGATCCACACATGTTGGTCAAAATTGACAAAACATTTCGGTCAAACACTATTTAATTTGCTGAAAAAGAAATTTAAACATTACATGTAGTTAAATTATGTGGTATATATTTTATCAGGAATGCTATTATCAGGTGCACCTTCACTACTACAATAATGGTCAGTGAGGACAGTAATAAGAGGACAGTTTTGAAAACTGTAGTTATATATGAGAAGCGAGGACAGATTTTGAACATTGTCCTTAAAGGCAAGACTTTTAAGGACTGTTTTAAGTAACAGTCATTAAAAAGTAACAGTTAAGAACAATTTTAATAACTGTCTTGGATTAGGCTAGTTATAAGGACTGTTTATAACAGTCTTAAAATGTACTTTTGCATTTTATACATTAAAAAAGGTCGTTTTGAGTATTTTTTAAAAAAACTGCTTTACCCCCCCCCCCCACAATCTGAAAGTAGTCTCTAATACAGTAGAATACCTACCTAATACAGTAGAATACCAGCTAGTAGATCGTATACCTCTCTCCCGAAGCCCTACCCTGCTCGCCCTCACAAAGCTCTCTTCGTGCCGCCTCCTTTGCCGATGACCGCCGGCCAAACCCTTGCCCTCACGTACGAGTCCCTGTCACCGGCGAAGGCTGATTACTGGGGAGAACTCGACCACCGGTAAGCTTCCCAGAAAGTCAGAAGAGAGCTCTCTCCTTTGCCGACGACGATTCTCGCCGGCCATTTTATTTCCCTTCTTCTCTTCCGGAACCAGGTGCCTCTCTCTCTCTCTCGATCAATTTTATTTTGAATAAACCCTACCCTTCTTTCCCTTCACGAAACCCTACCCTCTCACACTCGCTCTCTCTGTCTTTGAGGTTTTTCGGCATGTATTTGGTACATATCCGCCATGTGTGAAATCTAAGATTCACCACCGACTGATTTATGTGCAGATGTTGCCCACCATAGACCTGATGATATCAGAGCAGTACTAGCACCATATCAAGGAAGTGACATTGCCAAAGAGTTTATTGAGCGTTCTAAAGATCATCAGAGCTAAAGAATTTCTAAAGATTTCTTAATTCTTTGTTAGAATCTACAGAGGCGAGTATTTGTGAACCAGCCAACCTGGATCGGGAGGCCTCTCTCGTTCACTCTTAGGGTGATGTTTATCTTGAGTGGATTGTGGATGATGTTTATCCGTCTCGATTTATCCTTCTCTATTATCCACATTTATCCTTCTCTATTATCCACTCAAGATAGGGTTTTTTGAAAAATGGATAAGAGTTTGTAAAAAACTAGGAGTCGCCACCTTATTTTTAGGGAATAAGGAAACCACAAAAAAAGAGTTTTATTTTCAATAAAACATTGACCCCATATTTTGGAAAAGCATGGTCTTTCGAATCAAAGTTGGATTCGGGGCTAGGTTACGAAGTGAGAAGGTTCCAAGGATCTCCTTGTAGGCACCCACCTCGCCCTAATTAAAGGTCTCCTAATTAAGTTTGGGCTTTAACAAAATCTTTTCAAAACAATCCTAGTGATCTGCCCAAACAAGGGAGGTTATTTCCTTGTTCGTGATCAAGATTTAAATTTATAAAACTACTCGTGCTTAGAACCTCAATTCGTTGAAAATATAGTTTTCGCACGGGTGTCGAACACAGGGACTAATGGCTGAGTTATGAGAACTTATTCTGATTCTGATTTTAGTTACCAAACAGATTCTTGATTTTGAAGAGTTGGTTGATTGTTTAGACTAGAGAATATGGGAGTATGATTAAATCAAATTAAAGGAAATCCCCGGGTTTCGAATCCACTTTAGTTAGGGTATTGATATGCATATGATTAATGCAAAGGCTTCGCAATCGTTTATGATCAGTGATGATCTAAACTACAAGAATAAATCATCAAAGATATATTACGCTTGTATTCGAATAGTGAACTCGTCCGAATAAGGCATAACCTGTCAAGCGAAGCATGCACAGGTTATCCTAACTAGGTATGAGCCGACTAAAGAATACTAACGTATTCAAATAATACTATTGCACAACCAATATGAATATAATCACAGAAAACATTCATATGAAAGGATAAAAGATTCATTGAAGAGCGGATTGCATAGAACGGCAATCTCTCAAAGTTGTACAATTATCATAACCTATTACAAAACCTTGAACCTTAATCAATACATAACCAAACCACTAACCAAGCTTCATCTACACCCAAGGAGAAGAGTTTAGCTGCTCATAGTCGGGGCTGAATCACCGGAGGTCTTCGTTCCTTCCATGTGCAGCCAATATCTCCGTTGAATGGTATGAGAATGATGAGAGTAAAATATCACCGATGTTTGCCTGAGTCTGGGATGAAAGATGATACCCTTTAGGTCTCCCAAAAAGTCTTTAAATAGTGTACTTGCCCTTCTCTCCCGAGATCTGCCGAATCTAGCCCATTCCTTATTTGCTAAAAAGGAATTTTAAACAGTTTAGGAAACTGCCCGCATCAGACCTATCGATAAGCCTGGAGCCCTATCGATAGCCCTATCGATAGGCCTATCGATAGGCCTAGAGACCTATCGATAGGTGATGTGTGCAGATGCTGGAATTCTGCATAATTCTTCAACCTGAGAGCCTACCTATCGATAGGGCTGGTGGCCTATCGATAGGCTTGGGTGTATTTTGCATAAAAACCTTTGATCCTCTGCTTTTCACGCTCGGCGTTCATCCCGGCATGCTACATTTGCTCCCATGCATCCATGTGTTCTCTTTGGGTTGTTGATTATGGTCGGTTTGATGGAATTTAACCTACACAAGACGGAAAACATACATAAGACTAAAAACTAATCAAAT
>JAESVK010046788.1:0-11264 GCA_017140935.1 Hamamelis virginiana | reverse complement strand
CGGAAAATTATAGATAGGCAACATGTAGGGTTAGATCTTTTATGATTTTGTGTTGAGGTGGGCCCACCTGTGCCAAGGAGACCCAATGTCAAAATAGGGCCCATTGGGCTGTAGGAGTGCTTTGTTGGGTCTCCTGGACAAATTGAATGGACCGAACCAGTTTGCATAGAATCATTTTAACCATCTGGTTGAGGTTGGGCTAATAAGGTTGGGGTCGGGTAAGCTCGACCGGCCCACCATGTAACTATGTATCATGTAAGTAAGTCTCTGTCAAATCGTTGCTCCACTACTGGATAGTATTTCATAGATAGAATACTATGGTAGAGAATTTAATTTTTAAAAAATAAAAGCAATAAATAAATTAAGGGTATTTTACTAAAATATTGCCAATCTTCAAAAAAAATTTCCAAACTAAATTTCACTTTCAAACAATTACAAAACTAAATCTCCATACAAAAAAAAAATGGTCAATTTTACCCATCTAACAGTCATAAAATTTAAATTTATTTTTTAATTTTTTTCTTACAACCCCCCAATTAAAATTGCCCAAATAAGTTTGCAATCACCTATTCAATGGTTAATTTCTAAAAATTCTATTATGCAATTGACTCTACAGAAGTCACCTAACGTAACTTTGCATAAGGTTGCTTAAGGTGCACCATATAATAAACTCCCTACGAGAATGCAAACTCCATGTTAATAATTTAGCAGATGATTTATCAACATTTACCAAATGGTCATGAAACATTATAATTTTATTTGCTTATTTTCTAGGATATCATAATCCGATCCAACCATTTTAATGGGATGTCATGAAACATTAAAAAAAGATTCATTTTCTTTCTATAATATATCTCAGATTTGCCTACTCTACAATAGTTTAGATTGTTATCCAATTGTTTACACCATAAAATAACTAGCCAATGAAAAAGTGCCTTGTAACCAATTAAAGAATGAGTTTAATTGGCTAAATGGCTTACCAATTAATGAAGGACACATGTCCAAGTCAGTTTTAAGGTGAATAATCTGGAGAAAAACCAGAATCCCCCCACGTTCTCTTCAAATAACTGCAAAAAACTGCTATAGTGGTTACCTTTTGAACATTTAAACATATTTTAAAGGTATTTCCATCAAAGAATGCAGCAAGTAACTGCTAATAACTGCTGTAGCAGTTACTTTTTATATATTTAAAGTATGCTTTGGTAGTTTTTTATAAGAGAATGATAGATTTTCGTTCTCAAACATTTAAAAACCAGTCTGCAGCAGTTATTTAAGTAAGAAAACAGGTTTTTACAGAAAATTGGAAGTTCCAGATTGGGTTAAAGACGGACAGTCAGAAGCTTTAAACCAATCATTATGCAACAAATCTCCATCACAGCAGTACACATGGACTCCAAACAAGATGCAGGAGCACTTGACACTTGTCAACACCTCATTTGATACGAATTGAAGGTAGTTACATCTCAAGTCTATAAATAGAGGAAGAACTCTCCATGCAAAAGGTCCACGACCTCACAAGACACACGTCTTTATGCATATCTCTTCTTTATCTCTCCTCACCTCAATGTATCTCTTAACTTAGAAATTCTTTTCTCATCCCATACGCTCTTTCCTTTCGTCTAAGATCTCTCTCCCTTATCTCTCTATCCTTTTCGTCTAAGATCTCTCTCCATCTCTCTTCTATCCTCTTCTGTCTGATTGCTTCGAAAGACTTTAACAGAAGTGTATAATTGCTGTACCAGAAATGGAGGTAATAATATAATTATGTGGTTTCTTCGAAGTATTTTATTTATTGCTTTACTTGTTACATTTCGAGTCATTTACAATTATTTTGCCTTATACTGTTAATTTAAAGTCCTCTTCATTGAGGCAAAACCGAATTCTCACAATTACCTGATTAATATATTTTGGCTCGAGTAACTTCGAACCAATCTGTTACCTTGAAACGGTGTAAGGTCAACTTTTCTGGCACGCCCCCCACTTCAAACCATACGTGTGCAGTTGCCACTTTGAAGATTTCCTAAGCGAACACCAATAATTTAGATTGGTTGTTATCCAATACAAATATGATTCGATAATTTAGATTAACTGTGCATGAAGGATGTGATTGTTATCCAATACTTTAGATTAACGTACCGTGCTAATAATTTAGATTTTCCTAGGAGCTAGGCGATTGTTATCCAATACAAATATGATTGGTTGAATTATTAGCATTTTCCTTCTAGCTTGTACAGTACTATAAAACCACTCGGCCCTAAAACTATGAGCTTCATTGTTCCACCACCATTACAAAGAAGAAAATAGAGGGAAAATTAATGGAGAATATTTCCCTTCAAGCACTCTATCTCTCAACCATACTGTTAGCCATCTTCCTCCTTCATAACCTATACAAACACATATATACAATCTCACCCTCATCCCTCACTCCACCATCACTACCAAAGCTTCCAATAATCGGTCACCTTCACCTCCTCACAGACATGCCTCACCTCACCTTCACTCAACTCGCTCACAAACTCGGCCCAATCATCTACCTCCAACTCGGCCGAGTCCCCACCGTCATAATCTCCTCAGCTCACCACGCTCAACTCGTCCTCAGAACCCACGACCACGTCTTCGCCAACCGCCCTCAACTCCTCGCAGCTCAGTACCTCTCCTTCGGCTGCTCTGACGTCACCTTCTCCCGTTACGGCCCATACTGGCGCCAAGCTAGGAAGATTTGCGTCACCGAGTTGCTTAACTCGAAGCGGGTCAATTCATTTCAACTCGTTCGAGATGAGGAGGTGAATCGGCTGTTAACTACTATGTCAACTCTATCCGGGTGTGAAGTTGATATGAGCAAGCAGTTGTTCGGGTTAGCGAATGATGTTTTGTGCAGTGTTGCGTTTGGAAAGAGGATTTTTGATGCCAAGGTTAATAAAAAGTGTCGTTTGGTTGAGGTTTTGAGTGAAACGCAGGAGCTGTTTGCTGGGTTTTGTATTGGAGATTTTTTTCCTGAGTGGGAGTGGGTGAACTCGGTGAGTGGGATGAAACGGAGGTTGGAGCGGAATTTAGAAGATTTGAGAGGTGTTTGTGATGAAATTATTAAAGAAAATGTGAATAAGTTGAAGAGTGGAAATGTAACGGGTGATGTGTCAGGTAAGGAAGATTTTATGAGCGTTTTGCTCCGGTTTCAACAACGAGATGATCTGGAGGTGCCACTTACAGATGATAATGTTAAAGCTCTTGTTCTGGTACGTACCTACTTAATTCTCTCTCTCTCTAGTCTAGACTCTCCTTGTTTAATCCGTAACTGGGTCGACCGAGTTGAGGATTAATTTGGCCGGGTTAGTGAAATGTGAATATGGAGTCGTCTACAGGCTTCTATTTGAAAGTTGTTGGGGGATGAATGCATGCGTTATTTTGGACTTTTGGCGGATGTCCCTACGTGTGGCGTCTTATTCGACTAAACGGACAAAGATCAAGATTACGTGAGCTTAGGCGTTGAAATTCAGGGGTCTCGTTTTTTCTATTGCCTTCATTACTAGTTCCATTTAAATTTTTTAAGGGCAGAAACAACTCATGTCCTTGTTTGGCTCGCCGCTTACTTTTATGCAATGTATTAAAATTAGGCCCGTTAATCGAACCCGTGACCGATCTGGAATATTATCGTAACATCATAAATATATTATATTATATTATTTATTTATTAAAATAAAAATTGTAAAACAAATTTAAAATATTTTATTTAAAAAAAATATTTATGCAATTAATTCATATATTTGAATGTTTAGTAATCAAAATTGAAAATTGATATCCACTGTTGATCAATTATTATTATAATATTTTTTAAATGCAAGATAAAAATATTGTAATATTAAATTAGGTATCTAGGGTTTCTTTTTGCTATGTGGGTGTTTTTTAAACTAATTTACCTTTTTAGTTTTCTTGACTTTAAAAAGATAGGTGCTATTTTAGTTATTTTTGCACTTCTTATTTTTTTGCCAAAATTCGATCGATTCTCCTAACATCAATAAACTCATAAACTCGTCAGTTCAACTGTTGGGTTGATCGATTTTTACTAAATAAGCCAGTTTTCAATAGGATTGGATTTTAGTGGGTTGAACCACTCGGTTCCCGATTTGATGAACCAGTTGAACCGGCTAGTTCGGTCCGGATTTTACAATATTGTTTATATGTGCTTTTAAAAAACAGTGAGATGTCATTTGACCTACTTCGTAGTAAAATATATATGCTCATGTTGGCTTTCGCAAAAATTAGTACGATGTTCATAAGTAATTGTGGAATGCTTATGTTGATAAACTGACCGTTTAATTAGATAATATGCATATGTATGTCGCACATGTCAAAAATCACAGTAATCCAACGGTCGATTTCTCAAATATGTAATTGAAAAAAACTGTGATAATTTTTAGCGGTCAGAATTTTCCACAATCTGTATTTTGAAATACGTACTGATATTGAATCATTGTGATTTTTATAGATGTGCCATCTATAATAAGAGTATCTAATCCAACGATTGATTTTTTAAAATATGCATCTCACGATTACCTATGAATATCATGCTCTTTCGTGAAAGTTAGTGTGTACTATTATATACTTTTAGGATAACCATGATGTCACATGCTTTAAAAAAGCATTTTAGGTGTATATTTTAAAAAATCAATTGTTGGATTAGATACTTTTATTATGGATGGCACATCTGCAAAAATCACAATGATCCGATATCAGTACATATTTCAAAATACAGACTATGAAAAATTCTGACCGCTAAAAATTATTACAGTTTTTTTCAATTACATATTTGAAAAATCGATCGATGAATTACTGTGATTTTTGACATGTGTGACAGACATATGTTCTTTATGTGCTTTTATGATAAGTTGGGAAGACCATGCCTTCTTTTTTATTTTATTTTATTTTTTAAAAGCACCTTTAGGTGCTCACTCTTTAGTTTCCAAAAAGGCCCCAGTAAAGTGAAATTGAATTCAAAATCTCCTCTTTATTAAAAAAAAAAAATTTAAAAAAAAAAAAAAATTTCATAGTTTTATTTGTTTGCTAAATAGTAAATAGTTCCATAGACCATCAGCTATGTTCAAACTCAACTTGTATAACGAACAAACATTCATGCCCTCCTGATCCTTCATCCCATTTGGTCCGCTGGACATTCCGACCCAATGAACAATAGCTCCACCAGTTATCGTACCCCTACAAGAGCTCTATTTATCTGAACTTTGTTTTCATTTTCAAATTAAAAATAAGCACACCCAAAAGTATTTCATGGAAAGCACAGATTCAGAGAAAATTACAAATACATTGTAGAGAATGTGAGCCACAGGCAGGACATGTAGATTCTGCACTTCCTCTCTCTCTTTTTTTTTTTTTTTCAATCAGAATACCTTGTTACAGTCAAGGGGCATGAGACAAACTGTATCCCTAAATGAAACAGTTTCAAGAATAACAATTGCAGCCAATTCAAATTCAATCCATGCACCCAGTCATCAATATCCATGGTTAGAAGATTCAATTTACACATTTTTGTTCATAGATTTCTTATGCAGAACCAAATTAGAACATATTGCATAATTGTTTTAAGATCATTTTCTTAATGTTAATGGCCTCTAATATAACTTGAGTCTATCCTCTATAACAACAGGATATGTTCGTAGCTGGAACTGATACAACATCAGCAATACTAGAATGGGCTATGACAGAGCTCGCCAGGCACCCACAAGTGATGAAGAAAGCACAGACGGAAGTTCGAAAAATTTCATCTAGTGAAGGAAAAGTCAATGAGAGCCATCTCCAACACCTTCATTACATGAAAGCTGTGATAAAGGAGTCCATGCGATTGCACCCACCTGTGCCTCTCCTGGTTCCTCGAGAATCCATGGAGAAATGCATTCTTGATGGCTATGAAATACCTGCCAAGACTCGGGTTTTAATCAACACCTATGCTATAGGGAGGGATCCACAGTCATGGGAGAATCCTCAAGAGTACAATCCTGATAGATTCAATAACAATGAAATTGATTTTAAGGGTCAAGATTTCAAGTTTCTACCATTTGGAGGAGGACGAAGAGGTTGCCCGGGTTATTTCTTTGGCATAGCAACCGTGGAAATTGCACTGGCTCGGCTCTTGTATCATTTCAATTGGGGATTGCCTAATGGGGTGGGAGCTGATGATGTTGATGTAAGTGAGAATTTTGGACTCGCAACTAGGAAAAAATCTGCTCTTGTACTTGTCCCAACTGCCAATAGGGACTTTGAGTTCAAGGGAAAGAATGCTTAATGATAGGTCCCTATACTTTCAAGAATGTTTTTAGTAGTATCCCATGTACTTCAAGAAGTTTTTCAGTAATCATTAGTATTTTTACAGCATAAACAAAAAGTATTCTCCTCAAGCTGCCACCAGGTAATTAATACCAATGAATGGTGATTTTCCTTAATTCCAACAATTCCAAAACATTATATAATACTTGAAGAAATACAGGAACAGGCTGAATTTGTAATTAGATGTAAATAACAAAAAACATAACATTCTATTTGATGGGTAGAGATCTATGAACAAAAAAGCTGCGGTAATATTGTTGTGCGCACAACCTTGCCCTGCAATGCCGGTAATGTACCTCATGAAGCTTTTAAACCTCACAGAATGTCGTGACCACAGCAAAATGTCAAGCTAAAGGCTTCTTCAACCTCGGCTTTTGACCCTGGTAAATAAAAGATTTCAGCGCTTGACTTCTTCAAGGAACCAATGCTTGAGATGAGATCTAATAAAGTTGGACCCGTGGTGTACATTTTAAAACTAAGATTGAGAAGCCAAGAGTATTAAGATTCTCATCAGATACGTAGGAGTTATGACCACAGAACTCACTTGGATTTTTCTTTGGAAGCTTCCTCTGGCTCCTCAGTATCGGCTGAATTTAGGGCTGTCATTTTCCCAAAAGATTCTTTGGCATCCCCAAAGAAGTCCTTCACTTTATCAAGCACAGTTTTGAGCTCGTCTTCTTTTGGAAGCTGTGAATTTAGAAGCTAGAGGGTATTAATAAAATTTTTTTATAAAAAACAGGGAAATAAAACCCTCCAACAATTCAATCCGAATAGAAGAACATTCGCAAAAAAAAATGTAGACCACCAATTTAGAATTTAATAGCTTTAAATTCAGACTCGTTAATTCAACAATAGGTATCTCAGCAATTTGAATATTTTGTACGAAATGGTATGAAAGGCACTTGACTCAGTTGGCATAGGTTATATATCTCCGTTGAGGCAAGGTTTCAGAGGAAAAATTCCCCATAGTCATGCCACTAGCGCAAGGTCCATATGTTGCATGCTATTCCTATCACTCATGCTATTCTACCAACAACTTGGCCAAAGACAAATATGGGAAAAAAACTCGGTTAACTTATAAAATTTGTAATACATTTTTCTTGATAAAAAAAAAACATCCAGTCATTAAAATGAAGGTTAGGCTGGAAACTAGTAGCAGTAAGTAATAGAACTTATTGTAAACTACATTAGTAATCCCCAAGAGATATGGCTTTTGCCAAAAGGAAAGTATAAAATTAATTATTCTCACTAAAAAACAAAAATGCACAATTCAATTTCTTTGCTCAATATTTTCACACAATCAAAAGCTTTTAGAAATTCCCACTAAAGCTTTAAAGATTAAGGGCATAATAACTATTCCATTGGTTCTTAATTTATCAAATTAAGATCTTTTAATCTTCTGGTGATCTTAAAACTGATTAACTAAAATCTTAGGTAAAGTTCAATAAGTTAAAGAAACAGAGACCCAACAATAAATTCTCACCTCAATAACATCCGTAGTATTAAGTGCAGCTCTCAAGTTGTTATTTTCCTGCATATTCAAAACATAGAAATTTAGACAGAACTGTTCTATATATCATCATACATGTATGTATTTATGTATCTATAAGTTAGTGTCTATGAATGTATTTGGTAATGAGAAGCTAGAAAACCAAATATTATGAAATGTCATGCAATATAAAGTGGGGACCCTGTGAACATTACAACAAGTTTGTAGCCATATCTGAACTCGTTAGCTGACCGCAGTACACGATACTGCCTAAATGCTGTCTTCTGTATCTCCTTTTCATCCTGTTTAAATTACAGACCACCTGTCAGTAATGTGCAAAAATTAGACGCACAACAATCAAGTGTGACAACATAAGATAGTGTAGCAAGCACTATGATGTGGATCATGACCCACAAGGCCCACGACCTTGGAAGACCTATACTAGAAGGGCCCGCCATAGGAATGATTAGTTGATTTAGTTGTTATTTATCTTTATTTATTTAGGATGTTTATCTTTTGGTTGTAATTATCTTATCTTTATCTATTTAGGATAATTATCTTTTGGTTGTAATTATCTTTAATTAGTCTCCTAGTTGGAGTAGGTTTGTTTTCTATATAAAGGGGGGATAAACCCTTTATTTCATCAGACTGGAAGATTAATACAATTTCTCCCTAATTTCTGATTTCTCTTTCTCTCTCTTTCTTTCTCTTTCTCTCTCTTTCTTTCTCTTTTCCTTTTCATTGGTAATCAAGTCCCATCAATTGGTATCAGAGCCTCACCACGATCCACAAAATTTTTTGCTGCCGTCACGTGCTCTCCCAACAATCAAACCTGCCCACGCCCCACAGTACCAACGCATCAAACCAGCTCTATATATATATATATATAAAGCCCCGTGACTTGCACCTGCATAAACCACCGCTTCCACGGCTGCCCACACCACCGCACCACCTCAAAAAGCTTCCTCAATCGCCGAAACCACCGCCGGAAGAAACCAGACCGCCGGAAAGTAAGCCACGCGCCCTCACGCGCCACCTTGCTTCTGCGCGTGAGATCCACGCGCCTCACGTTAGATCCACGCGCCTACTTCAGTTTTGGTTCGGCTCGGCTCGAACATCCCAGCTCGGCTTGGCTCCAACTTACTGGCTCGGCTCGGCTCCACTTACTGGCTTGGCTCGGCTCGGCTGACCCGACCCACTGACCCGCCGACCCGACCCGTGAACCCGTTGACCGACCCGGTCAATCCTTTGACCGTTGACTGACACGTGTCGCTGATGTCATCACTCCTCTGAATTTAAAATTTAGCCCCTTCCCTGGAAAATTACCATTTGGTGCTCCAAGTTTCTGGAAAATTACAGTTTGCCTCTGCAGCCTTTCCAACATTTTTCGACGTCCCGGTTCCGATTTTGAGGTCCATTTGGGTCAATTCGACCTCCACAGTGGAGTTTTACACCTCATGGCGCCTCGGTAAAAGGTATACAATTCCTTTTTCGTTGAAAATTGAGGATTTTATTTCAATCAGTTGATAGTTAATTAAATTTGTGCTAGATCCTTTTCCATCCTTTATTTTTTTTATTTTTTTTCCTTTATTTATTTATTTATTTTTTTTCCCAACAGTCACTTGCATTTGTATGACTGTGTGCCTTCAATTCCTGCATTGTGTGCGCATTGACTTCGCTTGTTTAGGACGTTGTATGCTATAGCCAACGATGAGCCTAGCCCTGGGCCCGGTTTCTTTGACTCTCGGGTTCCATGTATGCGAAAGCCTTCAACCTTCTTGCCAAGTACCTTAGGGTATATTAAACGGACCAATCACGTACTGTTGGACCCACGCGGCATTCCTGATGTCACATGTGGTTAGGTATATCGATTGGACCGAGCGAGTAAGGGACACTTATCCTACCCTTTTGCATTAGTCCATATAAACTGTCTTTGTAGAACACATTCCCTACTTCACCTTTTCATACTTAGGCACGCAGCTTGCATCTTTTTCTTTATTTTATTTCAGTTTTCTTCAGTATTCATAAGTGGTAATTTGGCTTTCTAATTTAAGTAATTAAGACGTGTCAGTATCTACCGCCCATTTACCCGTCCACCTCATTTTCACCATTACCTTACACCATGACTTTGACTGACCGCTGCAACGCTATAGACCAAGACATGACCACTGTCCAACAGGACATAGCCACTTTGAAAGAGTCTTTTACCAGATTTGATCGTGATACTAAGATTGAGTTTGCCACACTCCGTGAGTCCATCACTGCACTTAGGGAGGAATTAGCCCAATCTAGAGGTCAGGATAGAGTTGATGACCCCGGGGATGTTGCCAATGATCCCCCAATCGTTCCGCAATCCAATGCGCGGCCCACCGATCCTCATGCAGGAATCCTTCCCCTCCCTAACCACTTTAGACAGGCCCCAGTCCCTAGGCAACATGTAGAGGACTTTGGTCCTCCTGCTGATCCCTTTGAGGATGATTTAGAGTATGATTATAGGCCGAGAGGACACCGTGGTAGATATCAGGATGCCCAAAATAGACAGCCTAGGAATTTTCATGACGAGCCTAGAGATATCACCACGAGGGTGAAGCTTGACGCTCCCAGTTTTGATGGTAGGACTGATCCTATCGTCTTTCTCGATTGGTTAACTGATATAGAGGAATACTGTGACTGGTATGGAATGACGGACTCTCAGCGTGTTCATTTTGCTAGGATGAAATTGTCAGGCAACGCCAAATGCTATTGGCAGGGTGTGTTGCGTAAATTAGATCGTTTAGGAGAGGGTCCACTAGTCACTTGTGCTGAGATGAGACGAAGGTTAAAGGAGAAGTATCTCCCTGCTTCCCATAGAAAGACTTTATTAGAACAGTGGCATAATCTAAGACAGGGTACCGCCAGTGTTGAGGATTACACCTCGCGTTTTGAGGGTCTTATGGGACGGTGTGAGATAGAGGAGGATCCTTTGGTGACTCTCTCTAAATATGTCAATGGGTTAAGATTAGATGTTAAGAGAGAATTTACCTTATACTCTCCTGATAGCTTAGAGGAGGCCTATAATAAGGCCCGGGACATAGAGAAATTCCTTCGGGTTCCTAATCCAAGGCGTTTAGCTTCCCAAGGTGGGGAGTCTCGTCAGTCTCAACCACCACTTCAGTCTGTTCCTTCAAGGGGGGTACCCAATCTAATCTAGGGCCTAGCACTTCTAGGGGAAAAGAAGTCGTCGGTGCTAGCAGTCGCCCAAATGGCTCTGCTATTGAGTGTTTCCACTGTCATAATAGGGGTCACATTGCTGCCCGTTGTCCCCACCGCACCCTCATTCTTGATCAGGAATCCGATGATCCTTCTGCTTTTGCAGATTATGCCCCTCCTGAGGAGACATCTGATGTTGAGAAGGATCTTGAGCTCGATGATGAGCAGGAGCAGTCCCATCTTGCTGTTATGC
>JAESVK010046784.1:0-10655 GCA_017140935.1 Hamamelis virginiana | reverse complement strand
AAATTTAAGCCTTATCAACCAATGCTTCTTCGGCGCGCTTTAGTCGCTGAATCTCGAGCTATTCTTCAAGCTTTTTCTTTGGCATTGAATATTAATTGGACTGGCTTTTCCATCCCCCTTAATACTAATTTCATGGTGCTAGTGGAGCGCGGTTGATTTCTTCTACCTTACTTTCCCTCTCTTCCCCTCCCAAAGACCTAGTCGCTGACCATAGTGATGAAGAAGTCCTGTGCTGCCCTTTCATGCAGAGTCATCGATCAACTTTCCTTTTCAAAAGAAGGCCAACTACTACTGTTTTCCTTCGCTGCTGTTGTTTTATTTTACATTGTATATTTTACATAGTTGAAAAGGCGGATCGAAGAAAGTACGTACATATCATCAACAAAGTGTGATGCAGTAAGAACAGTAATTTGGTGTTTTCCAAAATAATTTTCAGGAATATATTAATTTTCCAAGTACCAAAAGGGGACAATTGCTACAGTACGTGCCTTATTAAATTTATGCCATATATACTTCAAACAGTTCTAGTAAACGTACATGAGTCCAACTTGCAGCACTTTAATTTCCTGGAAAATAAAAATATCCCACAAAGGAATAGAATCAATTCAAACAAATTAAGAAGAAAAGCACATGTCTCCACACTGCTGATTTAATTCATTAATTAATATAAGAAATGTTATTAACTTTCTTAATCGAATCATTAACATATTCTGCCATTATATATATATATATATATATATATATCATCAACGTACTGATCGAACAAATGTTGTTAATTGTTTTTACCACATACATGG
Source organism: Hamamelis virginiana (assembly GCA_017140935.1). Classification (NCBI taxonomy): domain Eukaryota; kingdom Viridiplantae; phylum Streptophyta; class Magnoliopsida; order Saxifragales; family Hamamelidaceae; genus Hamamelis; species Hamamelis virginiana. The sequence goes on along the minus strand of JAESVK010046784.1, from coordinate 9,858 downwards.
TCAATATTATATATGTACCCATCAATGAATATATATTGATTAAAATAGTTAACACGATCAACAAGCATAATTTAATTTGGAGGTTTCCATTCCTCGATATCTTCTAGTGACTTCTAGTACATGGCCTCGATGTCAAGGATCGCCTACCATCTTTTTGCCTGATCGAATCTACTATAGCTCTTTTTAGCTTTCTTTAAGAAGTACTTTTCTTTAATGATTCTAAACATTAACATCTTCTGTTCCTTTGGCATGCACTTGGATCTTCGAGAAACACTAAAAAAAAAAAGATGTTTATCTCATGGTAAAGAAATCCACTATTATATATCCATATGCATGCATCCAAGGGCGGTGCCAGGATATAGTATTACGTTGAGATAGGATAAAGAACAAATAAACACCAAACACACATACACTCTCTCTCTCTCTCTCTCTCTCTCTCTCTCTCTCTCTCTCTCACACACACACACACACACACACATATAGTAATGCTATTATCAGGCTGGCCTGACCCAACTTTGCATCAGGTCGCCTCCATATGGCTAATTTTAAATGACATGTTGTAAAATTGACTGTTAGATTAAATGTCTCTCTTCTGTATGTCATACCTGCAAAAAGTCACAGTGATCCGACGGTTGGTTTTTGGAAAAACTGACGTTAGAAAAATGGTGATATTTTGAAAAACAAATAAGTTGCATATTTTCACAATGACGATTTTCAAAAACCAACCGTCAGATCAATATAATTTTTTGCAGGCATGACATACAGAAGACGAGCATCTAATCCAACAGTCAGTTTTACGAACTGTATTCTAAAATTAAAAATACTAAAAAAAAAAAATGACAAGTTTGGGGCGAGCTCTAACCCTCCCCAGCCCAAATGTAGCTCCGATCTGCCTTGCATGCATTTGAATGTAGCCCATTAAAGCTACCTGTACATGTGCAGTTAAATAGAGAAACGAAAACAAAGTGGAAAAAAAAATATTAAAGAGGGGTCAAGTGGGTAAAAGAAGCATAATTGAGTTCATATATACATAGTTTTAAAACCCGGACCGTTCATCGAACCGAAAAAGTTATCGGATTAAGGGTCAACCGGTTCAACCGTCGGGTCAACCGGGTTGAACTGTGACGTCATAAATATATTATTTATTTATTTATTAGAATAAAAGCTGTAAATGATTCAAAATATAATTTTTTAAAAATGTTTGTACAATCAATTCATATATTTGAATTTATGTGCAGTCATCAAAATTGAAAATTGAAAATTACTATTGATCAATCTTTATTATATATATTATATATATATATATATATATTAAAATGCAAGATAATAATATTGTATTATTAAATTAGGTGCTTGAGTTTTTTTTTGTTATTTGGGATTATTTTTAGACTAATTTGTCTTTTTAGCCTTCTTGGCTTTAAGATATTTTAAAAATATTGGGACTATTTTAGTCATTTTATGACCTTAAAAAAAAATTTAAAAAAAATTTAAAATTTTAAAAAAATAAAAATAAAAATAAAAATAAAACGGGTTGACCGGTTTTTTAACCGAATTGACCGGTTGAACCGACGGTTGAACCAGTTGAACAGCCGGGTTGAACATTTTTTTTTTAAATGAGTTTTTGTGGGTTAAACCAACCGGAGAGGGGACCGGTTCCGGTTGAACCGGTTGAACCGGCCGGTCCGGTCCGGGTTTGATAACATTACATATATATATGTATTAAGCATTTCTTTATTGTCTCTAGCTAGCTAGCTAGCTGTGCGCTCTCTCTCTTTATAATATAAATATTATGAATAGGGGTGGAGTCAGGATTTAATAGGGGAAATTGGTTAGAGGTCTTACTCTATAAAAGTTTAATGCAAAAAGTCCTCCTAAAATTTCTTACCTTCTTAAGATCCTAATTAAAATTTATTTCATGCGAAAAGTCCTAATTTTTAAAAATAATTTTTAAAATGACAGAACTACCCCTAAATTTTTACTGTCCACTTTTCAGCATTTTCAGCATTTTTACTGTCCATTTTCCAGCAATTTTACTGTCTATTTCAGCATTTTTACTGTCAAATTTTCAGCAATTTTACTGTCCATTTTCCAGCAATTTTACTGTCCATTTCAGTATTTTTACTATTCATTTTCAGCATTTTTATATAAACACATACACAGTAAAAATATATGTGAACACATTGTGATCCAATCAAATATATGTGAACACATTGTGTTTATATATATAAACACATACACAATAAAAATACTAAAAACACAGTAAAAATATATGTGAACACATTTTTAGCATTTTTACTATCCATTTTTAGCATTTTTTTTTATCATTTTTACTGTCCATTTTTTGTGAAATCATCATCAAATTGTGTTTATATATATAAACACATATACAATAAAAGTAATAAAAACACAGTAAAAACACATTGAACCCATTGTGTTTATATATATAAGCACATATACAAAAAAAAAATACTAAAAACACAGTAAAAGAAACAGAAACAAAGTCCATGGATCATGAAATTTTTCATACACAGTAAAAACCTAGAGATTGGAGAACCACAAGTCACATTGCATCAGTAGTACATAAGGTTTAATTGTTTGACAGTATTAGTATTTTTATTGCATTTTTACTATCCAATTTTGGTATTTTTACTGTATTTTCACTATCCATTTTTAGTATTTTTACTGCATTTTTACTGTCTATTTTTACTAAAAACACAGCAACAACAAATTGAACACATTTTGTTTATATATATAAACACATATACAGTAAAAACACAATTTTTAGTATTTTTACTGTCAATTTTTAGCATTTTTATTGTTGATTTCTGGTATTTTCACTATCCATTTGCATGAAAAAAATATAATTCATTTAAAAAATAGACATTAAGAATACTAAAAATACAGTAAAAACACATTGAACACATTATGTTTATATAGATAAACCATACACAGTAAAAACACTAGTTTTAGTATTTTTACTGTCCATTTGCATGAAAAAAAAATATATTTCATTTAAAAATTGGACATTTAATAATACTAAAAACAAAGTAAAAATAAATTGAACACATTGTGTTTATATATATAAACACATACACATTAAAAATACAAATTTTAATATTTTTTTGTCTTGTGATCAGATCTGATCTCCAGCGACTTCGTCTTAACCAATTAAAAGTGCTTCTGGCTCATTTCAAGCGATAGATAACATTTCAAATGGGAGGGTTTTGTCTCGTGGTAACCAATTAAAAGTTGCTCTCCCTATTTGTAATGGCTAGACCAGATCCTTTCATGTTCTCGTCGAATATCGCATTTGCCGGGGATCGTTTAATGCTAATAGGACTAATCGGAGACGGTGAGAATGTGGAAAGCGTGAAAATATGGGAAGTGAGAGGCAAATCATTTGAGTGCAGAGAGATCGAAGAAATGCCAATGAAATATATATATATATATATATAACCGATAGCGAGCTTTGAGCCTCAATTGCTAAGATTATCTCTCCGAGCTCTCGGCAATCGAAATGTGCATACAAGGCATGCACTGGGGCCTTCTTTGCATATAATAAAGATTTCATAGAACTGCATACTATAAAATAAACACAGTAAAGACAAAAGAAATAATATTATTAGTGTTTAAGTGGAAAAAAAAAATTACATTGTATCTAAATAGTATAAAAAAATGTGCTCAAATGTGGGAATTGCCATATGCTAGCCCGGATCGTTTCATTCATATATAATCTGCAAAAATAATTTGAGTTAGCATAATGTTTATAATATCCCAATGTGGATTAAAAAATAAAGCCAAATAAAATGGACACAATTAATTTATTTTTTTTACCTCATGCCAATAGAATAAATTTCAGTCCTTATCTTGATTTTCATTCTTCAGGTTCCGCTCCACTTCCTCCAACTCCATTTAATTTTAAATATATTTATATATTTTATATATATATATATATATATATATATATCAGAGATAAGCAGCAAGAAACCAGTGAAGTTAGATGACGAGTAGATATCAGAGCTAAGAGAGATATTCCGATCATTCGACCGACACAATGACGGAATTTCAGATCGTGATCAGAATTTTACAGAGGTTTCCAGCGAGCTTCAAGCTTCGCTGCCGGCGAGCTTTAAGCTTTGCTGTCGACAAGCATGAAGAAAAAGATCAAAGAAGCAATTGTCAGGCTGCAGATCACATTTCAACCTCCATCGGACCTACGTTAATGGTGCTCACACTCACTGCATGATCAGACTGCAGATCAAAGAGGCGAGCTTCAAGCTTTTGCTGCCGGCGAGCTTCAAACTTTGTCGTCGATGAGGCGTCTGATATACTCGCTGTCTTCAACATCAATCTCAGATAAAACTTCGGTTGCTGTGAGGAAAGAGAGAGTAAGAATTAAGAAAATAATGAGCTGTGAGGAAAGAGAGAGACAGAGTCTATATATTTAAGGCGTCGGGGTAGTTTTGTCCGAAACATGGTAATAGGACTTTTTGCAGCAAAGATTTTTTTGAAGGGCTTTTGCCATTAAAGCTTTCTAATGTGGGACTTCCGGCCACATTACCCGATTTAATATTGGGATGGGCTAGGTTAAAGAAGTAATAACCAAAATATTATAAAGTAGATGAAATTATGATTTTTAATTTATGTCTATACAACTATAAAAAGATTCGACTAACACAAGAAAATATCTATTTGAGCATTACAAAGACTAGTGCAAAGAGAAATAAAATAAAATACATTATCAAAGATGCACCCTACGGTCCTTGAGATGAGGGTTAGCGCGAAAAAGAGGAAGAAAGAGAAGGATGTCAAATGAGGCAGCTAGGGCTGGAGAGAGAGCATATGAGAATATTAGAAAATTTGTACTTTGGGCTAAAATATTGGGCTAGTTTGGGCTAAAACTCATTTAATGGTGTGATCTAATAAGCCTAAAACAAAAAATTGGCCAAATTTGGAGTGGGTTACAATCCAACTCAGCCCCTACATGCATCCACCCCTAATTATGAGAAATGCTAAATGGATCAAATTTCAAACCAAATATTTTAAAAACAAATGATGTGGTAATAAAATAGGTCTTCTACTTTTATGCATTTTAAAATTGCATAAAAGTAGAGGTTTTATTATGCAGCCTTGTGCATCATTTGGTTTTAAAAAGTTTGGTCCGATTAACATTTTCCAAATTAATATTATTTGGTTAAGATTTCGGGAAATACTTTTCTTACTTTTGAGAGGAAAATCAATCTTTTTTTCAAAGAAAGTACTTGCTTACTAAATACCAACGAAAGGATGCCATTAATGAATTGAACCAAAAGTAAAGAAGAAAAAGAGATATAGCTTTTTTGTTGGGCAGAGATAGGCCTGTAAGGCCTCGCATGAGAAGAAGAGAACCAAACGTAGCCAAGAACAACTCGCCGGGTTGTGCCCAATTAAAGCCACTTTACTTGGCGCGCAGTAAGTGCCGGCAAATCATCCTTGGCTGCATTCCACTCTCTACCTCTTCATGCAAAGCCATAAGACAATCAATATACAAATGATTTGGCAATCACTCCACAATTTTGTAAATATTCCACTAGCTCCTACAAGCTATATATATATATATATATATATATATATATATGGAGTACGTCTGACTTCTACTTAATTCATGTATTGTTGTGCATGCAGCATTGTCTATTTATATATGTATATATAGGCATGGAGCAGCTAGAGATATATGGTTGGGATTTAGCCATGACCTCATATATTCTAATTTTGACCAACTTTCCAAAAGGGGGCAAGTGTTAGCATGCCATCTATCAAAAGGTGTTGATCGATCTATATTCTCAAATCACCCAAACTACCTCATATAGTTAGTGCAACTTTTGGCTGATCGATTAACACAAGATATATTGAAACCCTAAATTGCTACGTACGTAATTAAGGAGTAATTAAAGAGGGTATTTGGTTGGTCGAAATGCTAATATGGGAATAAAATTTTTTGAAAGAGAGGTGGATATATTGCATGTCAAACATAGAATATGGTATGTCAAGGTGGTTTAGCCGAGTCTCGATCAATCCTGCACTATGCTTGGGTACCTAAGATTGTGATACATCATCAAAAGTTTGAAGTGTACGTTTTAACTGGTCTAAATTAAAGACCTGGTCCTCCTAGAACTTAATTATTAACCCTAATTACGTACATTAATATGTTGACTTAATGAAAAGTAAGTAAGAACCTTCGATGCTAATTAATGTGCTATTTTCATATGGACCAACGGAAGCTGAGAATATATATTTTTGGTCACTAGCTGGACGGTGGTGCCTGGCCAACCCAACTTGTGCGCGGGCAGTACTTTAACCTTTGCTTGAAATGAATGCAGATCTTCTGCTTGGATATGCTTGGTACTTGGGTGATATGGTATGATCTGGATAGTCTGCACATCACCCGAGTAAAAAGCAGACCATCCAGATCATGCCACATCATCCAAGCAAACCCAAGCCCAAGTAGAGGATCCGGATGCGCTTGAAACCGTAGAAAAATTTGATTGATTATATATTAAAAAAGAATAAGATAATGAAATTAGGTAGAGTCTTGATATACACGTGATATGTTGGTGTCTTTTTGACAAAAGAATAAGATTCAATTCATCAGAGGGAATTTGTGAATATTGCCATCTGATTTAGTGGGTTTTGATTCTTTTTAATTTGTTAAGTACGTACATATCTCACCACATAAAAAGTCTAAGCATCAAATCATGTTCATCGAAGTTGGCATTCAAACTTTTGCAAGGACACATGCACTAAAAAGGGATGATCCCACAAATTGATCTGCTTTCCTTTTCAACAAATTTTTGCTTTTTTTGGTCAAATTAAAGTAAAATCAATTTATCATGGATCAGTGATGATCACGATCTAATCTTTCCACTCTCTCTCTCTCTCTCTCATGGCAGTAAAGATGATAATGAGAGATCCTTGGAGAAGCGAAATCGAGTGGAGATCTTCTGTCACACTTTTATGTACCATTTTTCTGTCCCACCTTACAAAAGTCTACCATGAAAATTTAAATATGAATATTTATTAAAAGATGAGATTTTCAAGGTAAGCTTTTATAAGAGGGGACAAGATCGAAAGTGATACTTACAAGTAGGACAAAAGATCTCTACTCAGCGAAGTCATGAAAAAAAAGGAACAAGCTAATACTACCATGTCAGTCCCAATCCTAGAAGCCTACAAAAAGCGAAAGTCGACATGGTGCATAGATTGTCGACGGCATGCCCACATGGGCCTGTGCTGGCCTTCTTCAGCGCCGCCAGATGTGATTTTCCCTGGCGCCGCCAGATCCACTAGCTTCTTCACCGGAGCAGCTTCGTGCCTGCACTGGCCTTCCTCGCCACTGTTGCTAATGCTTCTTCTATTGCCGCTGATTCTTCTCCTTCTTCTTTACCGTGCTAATAAAAACTAAACTCTGTTTTACTGTGCTAATAAAAACACAATCAAAACTAAACATTTTTTTACTGTGCTAATAAAAACACACAATGGTCTTTTTTTTTTTATTATTGTGCTAATAAATAAAAGGGTTAAATGCATTTTAGTACCATCAACTTTTGGGTCAGTTTCAATGTGGGCTACGAACTTTACATTGACTCAATTTAATACAAAATTAAAAAGTTTGGTTTCAATGTAGGCCAAACACAAAAGTTTGGTCTTCATAATCCCCAATTTTGTGAAGAATTCCCTAAAATTTGAATAATCTCGAATCCCCAACACATCATATAAACCTTTAATGCCAGTCATTTTATATCCCCTCTCTAATTTTTATTATAAAAATTATGTAATACATAATCTCCAATTTTACATAAAAAGTCTAAGCATCAAATCATGTTGTTTGAAGTTGGCATTCAAACTTTTGCAAGGACACACTAAAAAGGGGTGATCCTACAAATTGATCTGCACTCCTTTTCAACAATTTTTTGCTTTTTTTGGTCAAATTAAAGTAAAATCAATTTATCATGGATCAGTAATGATCACGATCTTATCTTTCCACTCTCTCTCCCTCTCATTGCAGTAAAGATGAGAATCAGAGATCCTTGGAGAAGTGAAATCAAGTGGAGATTTTCTGTCACACTTTTATGTACCATTTTTCTGTCCCACCTTACAAAAGTCTACCTTGAAAATTTAAATATGAATATTTATTAAAAGGTGGGATTTTCAAGGTAAACTTTTATAAGAGGGGATAAGATTGAAAGTGATATATACAAGTGGGACAAAAGATCTCTACTTAGCGAAGTCATGAAAAAGAAGAAACAAGCTAATACTACCATGTTGATCCCAATCCTCGAAGCCTGCAAGAAGCGAAAGTTGACATGGTGCACACAATGTCGACGGCATGCACACATGGGCCTGTGCTGGCCTTCTTCAGCGCCGCCAGATGTGGTTTTCCCTGGCGCCGCCAGATCCATTGGCTTATTCACCGGAGCAGCTTCGTGCCTGCACTGGCCTTCCTCACCATTGTTGCTGATGCTTCTTCTATTGCCGCCAATTCTTCTCCTTCTTCTTTACTGTGCTAATAAAAACTAAACTCTGTTTTACTGTGCTAATAAAAACACAGTCTAAACTAAACATTTTTTTACTGTGCTAATAAAAAAACACAATGGTTTTTTTTTTTTTTTACTGTGCTAATAAAAAAAATACAGTGTACATTAAACTTTTTTTTTACTGTACTAAAAAAAAAGAAAAAGAAAACACGGTGAAAATTAAAAAAAAAAAAAAACACAGGAAAAAAAAATTAAAAACAAAAAGAAAAATTAAAAATTGTAAATGCAAGCAGTTAATGAGTTTGGGTATTGAGTTTTCATTGAATTTGGGTATTTTTATTGAGTTTGGGTGTTTTCACTTTGATGAAGTATTTTCTCTGTGCTGATGTAGCACTTAAATATATGAATTGGAGTATAACAAGAAAATTTTGACAGGTTCTGTAGCACTGCACATCTAAAATTTCTTAGATTTTCTTTGATATAATGGTAACCATTAATGCTTTTTATGTGCAAAATAATTCTTGTTAATTGTGCAACAAGGATTCCATGCAAAAATCCACGCTAAATTTAACAAAACTCGATCAACTGAGGATCAATTGATTTAAACGTAGGGCACTTCCTGTTCTTCAATGATTTATACTGAAGCAGCAGCATTAATTTATCACAATTGTCAAAAATCCATGACCAAGAACAGAGTCTAAAGGCGAGCATCGAATTTCCAATGGCTATGGTTCTAAGATTATTTTCAAACATTCCTTTATTCCGATCCAATGCATTATATATATATATATATATATATAGCTAGCAATATCGATCACTTATAATAACAAATTCAACTGTACGTGTCGATTATTCTCACAAATCAAACCAACAATCATTCAAAATTTGTCTACTAACAGTACTGTAGTCTGAAATTGGCCGGCATTGAAGTACTTTTCGATCTTCTCATCCACTAATTTTAAAATTTGACTCATGCATGCATTTGCCATTAATTTCAAAATTGTAAGTATCTTTACTAATTGGGCTTATATATCATTACTCAAGGGGATAGAATTCTCTCCAATTTAAAGATGGAATTTAAATTAAGAAATATTGAAGATAGGGAACATTTATATTCGTAGGGTTGTTTATCCATATATTGGTCATTTTTATAAGTTTGGTTTACCCAAATATTCCACCATCTTTTCACTTTACACAAAAGTCCTTTTTATAAATTTTGTTTACCCAAAAGACCTAACCTCAGAAAAAGGAAAAAGGAAAAAAAATAGAAAAAAAAGCAGGCTCGAATGTGGTTTTATTATTTTTATTTTATTTATTTTTACGAAACTGATGTGTACGTTTTTTT
>JAESVK010046780.1:0-17199 GCA_017140935.1 Hamamelis virginiana | reverse complement strand
GTTACCCCTATGCGAAAATGCCACAGTGACATAAAACACCAAGCGCTATCTTTAATTGTTGAGATGTTGAAAAGAAAAAAAAAATATTTAAAGACTTCCGCACGCGTATTTTGAAAAACTGTGTCAATTTTAAAAAGAAATTACTCAAAAGATAAGCGCTTGGTGTTTTATGTCACTGTGGCATTTTCGCATAGGGGTAACCCTGTGTGGGGTGTTACACTATTTTTCGTCCACTTTTTTGCTGACATCGTATAAATTTTATTTTAAAATACCAAAAGTGCTCGATCTTTTATATGACTGTTATTATTTATTTATTTATTATTATTTTTTTTTTGCAAATCGATATACATTAGTAGGGTTAGTGATAAGCTGCTAATGGGAAGGAGAGCAACAAAGCCAAATCCTTATTTGGCTTTAGGGATATGTTAGTTATTACCTTGGGAGTTCGAATTTGCTCCTACTGAATAGAAATATTATAACCTTTTAATGTGTAATCCAGTGGCTGAGCTAATCGGGTAACATAACAGTTGAAATGAAAACAATATAATTGTATTTATGATATCACAACCTTGATATCTGTTTTTTAATTTCAGCTGTACGTTAGATTATTCCATAAATTGATTTCAGCTATTTAATTATATATTAGGAGTCTCTAATATTTCTGTTCACTAGAAGCAAATCTTGACTGTTATTTCAAATACCCATTTTATTGTGGTTAAAATTATAATTAAGCTAGAAATGTCTCCACAATTGTAAGAAAGTAGAGACAGTGTAAGTAGAATTTAACAAGAAATTAGAGGAATTAAGTGTAGGTGTAATTTATTCTAAAAAATAAATAAATAAATACAATCCAAGCCGAGCTAACAAAAAAGTTTTGCAATTTGGGCAGCCCAAAGGGCAAGACATCAGCTTATAAGCTAAAACCATTTTCCTTCCTTGTATTTCTAAAATACAAATTGTGAAAAACTGTGACGATATCTAACTATGAAAACTAATTATTTTTTACAATCTATATTTAATTTAAAAACTCTCCATTGTATAAGTATGATTTTTGACATGTACGATATGTATAAGAAGAATATCTAATCGAACTGTTACTTTTTCAAACGATTATTCCACATTAATTTAAATTAATATGAGATAGATATTTCAAAAAATTAATTGTTGGAATATTAGATAATATTTTAATTAATATCATACATGCTAAAAGTCACAGTGATTTCATAGTCGATTTCTAAAATAAATATTGTGAAAAACTGTGATAGTATCTAGCTATGATAATTGTAATTATTTTTTACAATTTATATTTAATTTAAAAACCCTCCATTGTATAAGTACGATTTTTAACACATACAACATGCATATAAGAAGAATATCTAATCAAGCCGTTACTTTTTCAAGTGATTATTCGACATTAATTTAAAGCATAAATTCTCACATAAGCTTCCATGTGGAAGTAACTATAAGAAATAATGTATATAAATATATACATATAAGCCCGGCCCCCATTGTCTAGTGTCACTTTTCTTCTCCATTTTGCCACTGGAATAGTTGGTCATCTTTTCACATGAACAGCTCAAAGAGTGCCCAGGAAGACCAATTACAGCAACATCCGTTACCGTCAGCTTCAAACATTCGATCTCTATAAAGAGGATATAATTAAGTGTCTAGCTTATAGAGGATAAGACACTGGAATATTTGGATTTTGTACGTGAAATGGAATTTCTTTTTTTTCTTTTTTTTTTTTTTTTTTTTTTTTTTTTTTTAAATATATGTACTTATGTGTATTTTATGAATATAATATAAGTATCTGCTAATTATGATGGTCGATAAGTGTACTCATGCCGTCCAAGTCAAGAATTCTTTTTTCGTTTCAGTTAAAAGTAAAACAGATAAAAAAAAAAAAAAAAAGGTATGATAATTAAATGATGGAAATTATGAAAGATGAGGTACACTTTGATTGTCTCAGCCAGGCTACTTCCTTGCGATTGGATTCGCTGCTGATTAGCCCAAGCCAGTGCTAATGTATATATATTCAATATATACATTTTCATTTCAAGTTCTCTGATTCTAGCTACCTCTTAATTAATTTGGTCTTTGTAGTGACGAACACGCCTGCTAGCTTGACTTGACTTGACTTGGATGTGATATTCTAAGCATACACATCATGCATGCCAAAAATCACATTAATCCAACATACAACTTTTTTAAAATGCCACCTTTTGTAAAAAATATGAGAAATAATTTCACATTTTAGAACATTTAATTAATTTCTCGAAAACCTGCCGTCAGATCTACGTAAATTTTTGCATGCATGATATGTATATGTGGAATATCTCATCCAACGATTGGTTTCTCAAAATACATTTCTCATATATGTTAGGTTTTGGAAAGAATGGGTATGTAAGAACCTTAAGTAAGAACCACGTGCCATCGGAACTTAATAATTTTAAATAAACCTTTGATTATATTTCCTATTTATATATGTCATGTATGCTTAGAATCATAGTGATCCATGTTGGAAATATGCCCTAAAACCAATCCTAAAGAGTACATCAATTTCATATTATAGTAAGAAGGTATCACTTATCATGTATTTAATTACATGATAAGGTCCATGAATAAATGATAGAGAAATATATATATATCTCAAGATGTTGAGATAGGGAGACTTATATTTCTCACACACATTTATTCTAAAGAGATCCTACTCATAGGTTTATCAAATTGGACATTTAATTTATAAACCACTAAGAGTAACACAGATTTAAACTGACTCCAATTGGAGGATAGGTAGTCTTTACTATCTGTGTAGTGACACTATAGTTAATCTATGGGTGCATGTTAGAGATCATGTTCATTGAACATGATCTGACAAAAATATTCTTATGGTTATATGTCAAAGGAATATTTTTATGTTACTTCCATCGATTGGTAATCCTTAGACCTGAAGCAAAAGAGTTATCTTGTGCATAAGGCATTAGGGTTTGATAGTACTTCGTACATACTCTATCCATGAGGATGTAATCGGTACTCATTGGCTCTGGTGAATTGTGAATAAAGGTAGATGAGTGCGTAATAAGGAATCATCACTCTCACTTTGATGAGAGAATGTCAGGGTTTGTCTACAGATAAATCTCATATTGAATCTCTGCCAGAGTAATAGGTAAACTATGAAAGAGTTTCATCGGGTTCATCTTATTGAGATTATATTTTGTGGGACATATATCAAGTTACTAAGATAGGGTTTGACTTTTGGCATGTCCAATTATCTTAACAGTGATATTAGGGGATGAAGGATTAAGTAACATGAAGGGTTCATTTAGTTTTACTATTCATCCATACCTAGGGTATATCATGATATGTTACTAGATGTCACTCATGACTAGTGAAGGCCTAATGATAAGTGTTATCATTGAGGGCGAAATTGGAATTATTCCAATTGAACCTTAAAATATAAAGTTTCTATTTTATGAGACATGAGATGTCCCAGTCCACTACTAGATTGGGGTGAACCTAAATGGTCACATACATAAAGCACACAAGAGAGCTTTTTAATTTGAGAGAGGAGTAAGTTTATGTTGAATCTGAAGAGGATGATTTCTTTATGAAACTATGGAGGAAGGCTCTAGGCGAGATTGAGAGGGGTTTACTGTACAAAATGCTATTTGGTTGTTATTGTCTATGTCTCAAATGGGGTTCATTGGGGTTGTTGATTGCAGGATGAGGAATTGAAAAAGAGGTATTTACGGCGTTTTTTTAACGGCGTTTATATCTAACGTCGTAAAAAGTGGTTAAAAAAGTCATGCTTCCAGTGTGTTATAATATAAGTCGTAAAAGCATTAGTATTTACGGCGTTTATTAAACGCCGTAAAAAGTTATCGTATTTACTTATTGACGGCGTTTGATAAACGCCTTTAAAAAAAATAGGATTAGTATTTACGGCATTTTTTAAACGCCTTAAAAAGTAGAAGTATTTACGGCATACTTTTTACGGCATTTTTTAAACGCCGTAAAAAGTTTTATTATTAACGGCGTTTAATAAACGCCGTAAAAAGTCTGCTATGAAATTTTTTTTCCCTCCTTTTCTTTTCTTTTCCCCGCGCCCTAGTTTCCTCCACTCATCGATCCAGTGTTTTTAACAAAATTCTTAAATACATTAACGGCGTTTGATAAACGCCGTAAAAAGGTTTACTATTCTCGGCGTTTTTCAAACGCCTTAAAAAGTATAAGTATTTACGGCGTTTATTAAACGCTGTAAAAAGTTTTATTATTAACGGCGTTTAATAAACGCCGTAAAAAGTATGCCATGAAATTTTTTTCCCTCCTTCTCTTTTCTTTTCCCCGCGCCCTAGTTTCCTCCACTCATGGATCCAGTGTTTTTAAGAAAATTCTTAAATACATTAACGGCGTTTGATAAACGCCGTAAACAAGAAAAACTATTCTCGGCGTTTTTCAAACGCCTTAAAAAGATTTTATTATTCTCGGCGTTTTTTAAACGCCGTAAAAAATATTTTTTATTCTCGGCGTTTGTTAAACGCCGTAAAAGAGCTTAATTATTCTCGGCGTTTGATAAACGCCGTAAAAAGTTTTCATTAAATTACTTTTGTTACCCGCGAAAATAACCCCTCTTCTCTTTTCTTTCCCTCTTCTCTTTTCTTTTCTTTCCCCGCGCCTAGAAACCCTCGACCGTCTATCGACCATCTCTGCAGAAATCCTCCCACCTGGAAGCCATGCCGTCGTCACCCCCGCCGCCGTCACCCCCACCGCCGTTCACCCGCCGTTCACCTCCTCTGCTTACTTCCGTACTCCACTTTCTCTCTCTCTGATCTTGCTTTGCCGAGCTCTCATACTTTTTTTGGAAGGGCTTGCTCCAGATCCTTATGCTCCAGATCCAGATCGTGGTCGAGACATAGTTCCCACCGAGAGAGATACGGCTAGCCGGCAGCTTAGCTCGTGATTTTTGGACCACCGTCGGCAAGGTCTGGTTGAGGGGATCCCGAGTTCCAAGCACGAAGTCTCAACATACCGATCTTGAGGTAGGATTTTTTTTTGCTTTCTTTGTTTTATATTTTAGGTAGATCTAGGGTTGTTTGTTGTAGATGAATCTTGTTGCTAAAGCACCAGAGCTGATCATTGCTAAAACACCAGAGCATCGGTAATCTCATCCATGCTTTGGGACTAGTTTGGGCCCAAACCTGAGTAGGTCTAGTATACTCCATGTCATCGAGTGGGAAAAAATGGAGAAAAAGTGTGACGAGTAGTAGCTTTTACCTGTCACAACTTTTATTTATTGTTGAAATTGGAATTGTTGAGAACAAGGTTGCTTGACCTATAACCCCTGTTTTTGGGACCATTGGTTTTGATGGATAACCCAAACTTTTGTCTTTGGAGCTAGAGATGGGATCTTTAGGGAGAAATCTCCTTTATTTGTGATCCTGTTGGCAGTGGAATCCATCTATTGGAGTTTGGAGAGTTCACTGCCACCTCTTGGAACTTTCCTTGATGCTTGGGTATAGGGTATTTCTTGGTGGAGGCATATCTACAGTCACTGTTAGTTACTTTTACTATTTTACTTCTCACTAAGAAATGATTTTTAGTTTTTAGAACAAAAGAAAATATCTATAATCTTAGGAGTTAAGGTTTTGGCCCTTTTCAGTTTAAAGTGAGAACTATTTTATGCTAATTTTATTTTGTTTTTATTTGGGTTAGCTCTATTTCTACTTATGTATTTTCTGCATCTAGTAATCTATCTCTTCCTTTGAAGTGATCTATTCTCATATGAGACAGTTATAACTTATTTATTTCAAAAAAAAATTTAGAATGCAGGGAATGAAGTAAAAGATTAAGGAAGTAGCAGTTCCCTATTCCCTTCATATATTATGTACTTTATAGAGTGATCCACATTTTGCTTAAGTTTGGTCAGTTAGAGTTACATGGTCTGTAGACAGTGTGTGAACAAAGAACAAGAGACTTTAGGATGCTAAAATGTCATTGTTATTAGGATGATGAAATAAGTTGGGAAACTGTTGCAAGTTTCAGAAATTCATTAAAAAAGTGACATTATGCTTAGTGAATCCAAAAGCAATCATATTTAGGTGCCAATAGGAAGGAAATAAATCTGTCGGGACCTGCTTTAATATATTAAAAAATTACAGGACTGGAAGAGAGAGGAGGAAGAAAAAAATGAAGAGAAGAAAAATGAAAATTATGAAACCCCAATATTATTTGGACTGACATATGTCCTGTTGCATTGTGTGCACTAACTCTTTTTTTTTTTTAATTTTGTGTAGAGCCAAACCTACTAAGACGTGTATAAACTATAAATCGTAAACTATAAATTGTGTTGTAAACATTGAATTGACATACCCTTTAGGTAGGTCCAAAAGTCCACAGAGTCTTTTCTGGGATGTATGCAAACATGAGAGATCTTGTCCCACTATGGATTGCTCCCTTTGGCACACCTTTCCTTTAAAGAGAAGACCAATTCACCTCTAGCTTTTAACAATTAGCTTCCATAAAATAGTTCCACTTTCAAAGTGACTGAGTTTAACTTACAGCTGCAACCGAAAGTCTGCATTTCTGTACTTGATATCTTGGTTTTAAGGTACATTAAGCTTTATAGAACTTCTACCAATCGACAACATTTTCTAGATCTAGAACCTTTAAAATGAATGCTATTAGTACTTATGTTGGCATTCATTAACGTTTGACATATATATATGCTCTAAGAGAGCTTAAAGTGGAGGTATGTTTCTATTAGTTGGCAAAAAAGGTGGCATGTCTAGAGGGGAGGTCTTAATTGGGTCTTAAACCAATTAAATGTATTGTTATTTATTTGCTAAATATTATGATTTTTATCTTGTATTAAAAAAAAAAAAGAACTTGGTGAGTTTGGTTGGTCTAGTTTTGTCAATTAGATTTCCATCAAAAGCCACCACCATTAAATTCCATCTAATTTTGAAATTTAATGTTATTTCATTAAAATAAAAAATACTATTCAAATTATTATCTATACTACTACCCTCTCATATGGGAGTGGACTGGCAGTAAAAAAAACACTACCTAATGGGACCTACCCTTTACATATGTGAGTGGCAATATTGACCTTGTTTTATGGTACATAAGTTGTTCTAGGGTTTAGTACCAAAAAAAGATTCAAATGGAAACAAAAATTGGTTGTGGCTTTGGGTGACATGACATAGTTGTGATACTTAAAGAGAATGGTAAGATGAAAAGGCATAGTATAATAATTAGGTTTTAAATAATTCCATTCCTTGAAAAGTAAAGAACTAAAGTAAAAACCCATATCTAGGACACCCTATCTGTCACACCTATAGAGGGAAAGAAACATGAAAACTGATATAAATTAGGTTTCAGTCCTGTTTCTGCAGCTACTATACTAGGCCACTAGCATTACCAAGCCATCAATGGGATGAACCACACAAAATCCAACTATTTTGCCATTAATTTATTTCCTATATATGAAATTTATTCGTATAGAAGAAGAGGTACATTTACCTATGCCACCATCAATTTCAACTCTCCCTCCTCCCTCCCTGTGGAACATATGAGAGAGAGAGAGAGAGAGAGATAGAGGTAGGTTTTTGAAGTTTGGTGGAGAAAGTGAGCTAATTAATGCAAGAAAAGCTAGCAAATCACCTAAAACTTGAATGCCCACTATCTATATTGTGTGTATTTTTAGTGGAAGTAACTATAGGCATGTGGGTTTGAAATTAAAACTAGATTACTGACATGAGAGAGAGGGAGGAATTTGTATATATCATTGTATGATAGTGATGTCTTTTTCCTAAATTAAGGGGTTTCTATCACTTTGGGCCATCAAAATTGATTGAAGGAAAGCTTTAATCCCACTAAGTAAGTGCATACACTCAAAATCATTTCATAATCAATCCCCTAACTGTCCCTGCCACTTAAAAGTTTTACACTAATATTGACTCAATTATCATGGACTCTTATTGGCATGATGGCTGCTCTAGATTCATAATACTTTCAGCTATACACTTTTGTGTGGATCTCTTCACTTTTTATTGACAGTTTTGCAAGCAACATGCTTTAAGTGTAACCCCTATGCCCACTTTTTCCAATGTTTAATTTGATAGTTGATACACATCAGATACATTTGTCATGCAGCATATTGCAAGGAAATGGTATAACTGGTGTGATACCAAAAGAGTTTGGAGATTTGTCAAGTTTGGTGACCTTGAATTTGGAAAATAACAGTTTGACTGGTGGAATACCATCTTCCCTCGGTAATCTTAAAAAACTTCAATACTTGTAAGTAAAACCGTCTGCATCGTTTTTAGTCTATGATGAGTTTATTAGATCTTTGCATCTTCCATTAATTTGTCATTGAAGTGTGATTTGTTTGACCATGCAAGCAGGATTTTGAGTCAAAACAATCTCACTGGTACTATCCCTGAGTCACTTTTAAATCTTCCAAAGTTGATCAATATGTAAGTGAGCAAATCTCATATGATGCAAGGTTTTTCTATTTGAATGAGTTAATTTGCTTCTAAAGTTTATACATTTATGATATTAATTCAGTGTGAAGTTGTATTGTTAGATATCCTTTCTTTAGTATCTGATGCATATTTGTGACTGATGTTGCAGTCAGCTTGTTTCAAATAATTTCAGTGGTCAAATACCTGAGCAATTATTCCAAGTTCCAACACACAAAATGTGAACTGCATTTTATTTAAATATAAAAAACAATTGGGATGGAAATTTCATAGAAGCTGACGTGCCAATTGGCCTGCATTCCTAGATAAGAACAGGGATGCATAGGTATCTTTTGGATTATTTTCATCATGCAGGGAAACAAAATCTCATGCTTCCCCTATGGATTTGTCATTATATTAGCTATGTATGGGTGCTAAACGTTTTGACAAATCTGATTCCAATTATTTTTCTATAAAACATCGTTTTGTGCTTCCTTTTCTCACTTGATTGTGCTGTGACTTGAGTACTGATTTTCTTCTCCCTTTACCACGATATCAGTAGCCTATTGAAAGATGTCATTAGATTGCATAGCCTATGGTTGTTTAATTCCTTCATGGTTTTGGGAGGGAAGATTTGAATAGAATGGCATCTGTCAAGTGATGAACTTCATGAAGTCATCTCTTTATTTGGTAGTGCTTTAAAAAATATACATCCTGAATTTGGTTGTTGTTTTACAAACAATATTGGAAAACCAGATCTTCAAATGTAGGTTGGTTACTAAAACAAGACCATGGCCTATTCATAGAAGAGAACCACACTGAAATACTAATAATGGCAGTAGGTTTTGTCAAGAACAGAAAAACATGGTCCATTATTAAGTCTAGCTGTTAGGGTTTTCTAGCACACTAATGCCATTGATAATGATCATAATAAGATAAGTTTTAGGCAAGTAATTAAACTTTCTAGTGTAGCTTGTTTGAACTTGGATTGAGCTTGAACTAAGCTGATGTGCTTGGAACTTGGAATCAATCATAATAACTGTCCAGCAGTAGTTCCTATAGTCCAGTGGCTTTCTTTTTATTTTCTTCTTATTCGCTGTCATGTTTTACTTGTGAACTCTCATATAAATTCTTGTAACAGCCATGTGGCTTTTGTATTTCTCATATTAGTTGTTAGAAAGTTAGTTACAAGTTGTTAGATTGTTAGAATCTCTATAAATACCTGTCTAGTAGTGAGGAAAGTCAGTTTTAGATGATATTTTGTAAATTCCAGATCTGTTTTCGATCAGTAACAGAGCTTAAGCTCCTGTTAATGCTGTGTTATAGCATTTTCCTTGTAATTCCAGCATTGTTGGTCAGATTTGATTGCAAATTCTTCTTTGTTCTTGATCGTTTGATCTTGATTTACATCATTAATGTTGTGGGTCGAACTCAACCCCAAAAGCTAAGATTAGTGTCTCTCATTTGCAATCTTAAGATGATACCCTCTTATTCTATTTGGTAGAGCTTGCTGTAATTTATGGACAGGATGAAAATTTTTAGGTTTTTCATGGTTAAAGTGTATAGGAACGTAGAGTTAGGGTTTATAGTTAAAAGTAAGTGTTTTCGGCACGAAACTCTTCTCATTTGGGACCTCTCGCCAAACTACCCTTCATAGAAACATATTTATGTTGAGTTCCATAAAAAGTCGTACGCATAAGAACAAAATAGCCTTAATTCATTGCTATCTTCTTGTTTACTTTTTAGCTCATGGACTTACAGTGACTTTGTTGGTGTTATAAAAAATCTTTCATCCATATATACAATAACCTTCATTGTTATGTGCTGCACATTACCGTCCTCTAGTGATTGGGTGATTCCATTTTTTGAGATAACATTGAGAATTTTACTTAGATATGCCTACACATAGACCTTCATTGTTATTCTCTTTTGCATATATGCTATTAAATAAAGTTCTGGTATAATGACAGTTTTTGGACTTATCTATCTAGCAACTATAAAAGTTTAGTCAACTGAAAAATAAATTTGATTGATTTTAATTTCATAATTATTTGATAAGTTCATTTGTTCTATAAATTTGTTCAATCTAAATAAATTAATCTATTATATGGTGCATACTATGAAAAAGTACATAAGGAAGTTTGAAAGAACTAAAAATGACATAGATTTTTAAAAATTGGCTATTGGATAAAACATCCTTCTTATGCATGTCATGCACATATAGAATGCTCTAACTATTGGTTTTCTAAAAAACTTGGATTTGTATTTTTATTTTTATTTTATATTTCAAAAGGTTAACTACATTGTACTACCTTAAACTTTGAGGGTTGTTTCAATTTGGAATACAAACTTTAAAATTGCACAATTTAGAACAAATTTTTAAAAACAAGTTTCATTGTAGGACAAAAATGGATGGATGTCAATTTTATTAACGAAGGTGACATGTGAAACTCGCATGAGGAAGATAAATGGATCATACGTGGATAAAAGACTCATTTTTATGCCCAAATCGGCTATGTGCCCCTCATGTGACTTCGATCTTTTAATTTTGCAATTTAGAGTTTCAAATGAGGGGCACATGGCTGATTTGGGCGGAAAAAAGGGTCATTTATCCATATAGGATCCACCTATGATCCACCTCAACCCTTACGTGACTCTCACATGCCACCTTAGTTAATGAAACTAACATCTATCCAATTTTGGCCTACATTGAAACTTGTTTTTAAAAGTTTGTCCTAAATCGCGTAATTTGAAAGTTTGTGTACTAAATTGAAACAATCCTCAAACTTTTAGATAGTAAAGTGTAGTTAACCCTTTTTCAAAATATCACACTTTTTCAAAATCAAATTTTTGAAAAAGCTGCTAATATTTTAGAGTCTCACTGGATTGTGTCTTAGAGTCTCACCTAGAAGAGTCTCACTAAGGGTGTCTAAGAGTCTCACCTTAGTCACCTAGAAGGTAATACATATATATATATATGTCTTGTCAGTGATATATTTTAATGTCATTTTGGTCTAACCTTATTGCCTGGGTTCACTAAAATTTTGATGATTCCTTTTATATTTTAGATGGGTGATTATAGTGTTCTAGGTGTTAGGAAGGAGTTGAAGGTGGTAGATATCATATTGTATTGTATATTCTTTCGTAATTATTGATTTCTTCCATGCCTAATAGATATTGTATCGTTTGTAGTATTCGAGTTAGGGTGAAGAGGTTGGAATCTCACTATGGATAAGGATTGGTTGCATTTTAGTCGTTTTTCGACCGAATATGAATCCGGAGCACGTAGGTTCATTGAACTAGCTAGAGCAAATTCAAAAAATGCTGACATGATCTCATGCCCTTGCACTAAGTGTCGGAACTTACATCACCAAAATTTTAGTACAGTGTTTGAGCACTTGGTGATTAAAGGGATGGATCCTACGTACACCACGTGGGTTCTTCACGGGGAAGAACCTCCAAGTGCGTCTTGTGAACAAAAAGGTGTTGATATGACATGGACACATAGGATGTATAGAGATGCACATATAGATGAGACAGGTGATAGATATGCAGTTATGGATGAGACAGGTGATGTTTTAGAAGACACAAATCAGAGAAAAGAGCCGGATTTCATGCATCTGTTAGCAGAAGCTGAGACACCTTTGTATCCTGGTTGTACGAAATACACATGAATTTCGGCAGTTGTGGTATTATTCAAGCATAAAATGGCAAATGGTCTAACTGACAAAAGTTTTAGTGAACTCCTGGAGATCCTTTGTGACATGCTCCCTCCTGATAACACACTTCCCAATTCTATGTATTCGACGAAGAAGTTACTTAGTGCATTTGGTTTAGGGTTTGATAAGATACATGCATGTGTGAATGATTGTTGTCTGTTTACGAAAGATAATAAGGACAAGGAGGAATGTCCAAAATGCGGTTCTTCAAGGTGGAAAGTGAACAAACGGTCTGAAAAGATTCAAAAAGGAGTCCCAGCAAAAGTCTTGCGTTATTTCCCAATAATACCAAGACTTAGGAGGCTTTTTATGTCACCGGAAATGGCTGAACAACTAACGTGGCATTCCACTCATAGAAGTACAGATAATAAGATGCGGCATCCGGTTGATTCTTTGGCTTGGAAACGCATCGACCAACTATGGCCCTCTTTCGCATCTGAGCCGCGGAATATTAGATTTGGTCTTGCAGCTGATGGGTTCAATCCTTTTGCAAATCTTAGCACTTCATACAGTTGCTGGCCAGTGATACTTACTATATATAACCTTCCTCCATGGCTATGCATGAAAAAGGAACAATTGATGTTGTCTTTACTTATCCCAGGGCCAAAGCAACCAGGGAATAACATTGATGTGTACTTGGAGCCACTTTTGGATGATTTGAAGGAGTTGTGGAATAACGGTGTGGGTGTATATGATGCGTTTAGTAAGTCCAAATTCACTCTGAAGGCAGTTTTGATGTGGACAATCAATGATTTCCTAGCTTATGCAAACCTGTCTGGTTATAGCACAAAGGGGAAGAAGGCATGTCCTGTGTGTGGTGTTGGCACTTGTTCAAAATGGCTGCATTATAGTCACAAGTGGGCTTACATGGGCCACAGGAGGTTTCTTGCACCCGACCATCCATATAGGAAGAAGAAAAGTTGGTTTAACGGAAAGAAAGAACTCAAACTGAATCCCAGACCCGTGACTGGTCGTGATGCTTGGCATGCAGTGAGTAATTTTGAAAATGATTGGGGGAGGAAAGATAAAGGGAAAAAAAAGAGGAAGATAAATGCCATCAAGCCACCCACGCCTTGGACAAAGAAGTCTTTATTTTTTGAGTTACCATATTGGGAGGTAAGTAATAGTCGAATTATTTAACGTCTTTCTGTCAATTTTTATTTAATAGTTGGCGTTACAATTTATTAAACCCTCATTTTTATCTTTATAAATGGTGTTGTAGGATTTACTTTGCCGTCACAACTTAGACGTTATGCACATAGAGAAGAATATTTGCGAGAGTCTAGTTAATACATTGTTGAATGTGACGGGAAAGTCGAAGGACAATGCTAAGTCTCGTGCAGACTTAAAGAAGTTAAATATTAGGCACGCTTTGCATGTGGATGAGGGTGCAAGGTCCTTGCCTCCAGCGCCTCACACCTTATCGAAGGCAGAGAAAAAACTTTTTTGTTCTAGGCTACGAGACTTAAAGCTACCCGATGGTTACTCCTCAAATATTGGGAATTGTGTCTCAGTAGAGGAGTGCAAAATAGTAGGTCTCAAGTCCCATGACTGTCATGTATTGTTGCAGCAGCTATTGCCTGTAGCATTGAGGGGATCTTTACCAAAGGGCATAAGAAATGCAATATTTCGACTGTGTGCTTTCTTCAATGAACTATGCCAGCGGGTGTTAGATAGAAATAGAGTCGAGGTACTTGAAGACAATATTGTAGAGACTCTATGCATGTTTGAGAGATACTTCCCTCCATCATTCTTCGATATTATGCTTCACTTGTCAATCCATGTGGGACGGGAAGCACGTCTTTGCGGGCCAGTCCAATATCGCTGGATGTATCCATTCGAGAGGTGGTCCACTATCATTTTATTTGTATATCTTTGCACTTCATAGTGTTTATAGTATCGCAAGTTAACAACTGCTTTTATTTTGCGTTTTTAGATACATGAAGATACTTAAGGGATATGTTAGGAATCGTGCGCGACCTGAAGGATGCATAGCTGAATGTTATGCAACTAAAGAGTGCATGGATTTCTGCAGTGGGTACATTAAACAGGCAGCTAAAATAGGTCACAAACATGCTCGAAACGAAGAAGTGGAACATGAAAGAATATTAGAAGGACGTCCACTATCGAAGGGTGTGGAATCAATTATGCCTGATGATATGTTACAGATTGCCCACCTTTATGTATTGAGAAATACTGCAGAAGTGGAACCATACTTAGAGTTAGTATCATAATTATTTCCACCATTTATTTATGTATTTGTATACGCCCGACACCTTATACAATTGTCTTATATTCTCACTTCTTATTAGCATGCATGTGGAGGAGCTTAAGCGTTCGGAGAGGCGTTTATCAAGGAATGAAACTTTGCTACAGAATTTACACAACGATACCTTCTGCGATTGGTTAAAGGAGAAGGTTCGTTCGAGTGATAGTAGCGTGTCGGATACATTGCGCTGGCTATCTCTTGGTCCTAGGAAGCATATAAAGTCATATTCGGCCTACGTAATCAATGGACAACGATTTCACACAAGGCACGCCATTAGGGAGACACAAAATAGTGGAGTTTCCATTGATGCAGAAACGGTGTGTCGATCAAGTGCAAGGGACAATGCTCAAGTAGTTGGGAAGATCTCTTATTACGGGGTTATTGAAGACATAATTCTATTGGACTACTACAGATTCCAAATCCCAATATTCAACTGTGCATGGGCAAACATTGTGAATGGTATTAAAGTTGACGATGGCTTTACGTTGGTTAACCTTGAACACGGACTTGGTCAATTTGAGAAAGATCCATTCATTCTAGCTTCACAGGCAAAACAAGTGTTTTATTCTAAGGATATAGAAGGTTTAGCTTGGTATGTTGTGCTAAAAGCACCACCTAGGGGCTTTCACGAATTGGAGATGTTTGATGAGGATGCTTACATGCCACATAATCCAATTGATGTAGTAAGACTTGATTTGAACCCCATTGAAGAAGATGAACATTATGTAAGGCCTAATTGTGAGGCCATTGAAGTGGAAGATGAATGAATATTGTTTAAGGTCAATTTGTGAAGCCACACTATGTAATTATCTGGTTTTGGTCCTTATGGGCATTGTATTGAATTTGATGGACATTAATGTAGGTTTTCTTGATTAGACACAAATTATATAACCTTTTGTTAAAGCTTATTCCAATTATTAACCTCTTTGTGTGTGTGAGATACTAAAATCTGTATCTTTTATGGTTGCATTACATTTATTATTCACATGAAGGAGTTGTATCATGTTTGTGCCCTTTTATTGTTTTATAATTGTGTGACATTCTAATCGTTATATATTTCTCCATTTTGTTTGTCTCAAATCAGATTTTTGAGTTCTCATAACGAACAATGAAGAACAACCAAAAAGGGGAGGTAACTATTACTATAGCTTATTGTTTTATAATTATGATTACTATATTGCCGACATGCAAAAGTTATTTACTCTAACCATTTAAATAATATTTTTCCATTTTGTTTACAGAGTTCTAAGAAAGGGGAAAAGAAGGCTCAAAAAGAAAGAGAAGCAGTTATAGCGGCTGTGTTACGAGAGGGTGGAGATATAGATCCTGAAGAGTTGGCCCCGAGACGAGATTCTTCAGATTCTTCTAAAGAAGGAGAACGTGAAGATTTAGGGGTCGATCATGACCCTAAAGGAAAAGAAATTAAAGGAAAAAAAGGGAGAGGACGGGCAAAATTAAAAATTGATGAAGATCAAACAGATGTATATTTCAATGAACGGTGTCAACCAATTGAAAAAAATTCACAACCTTTCTCTACTTTTTTAGGACGGTTGGCAAGAGAGCGAGTGCCAATCATTTATGATGATTGGCGGAATGTTGACGATGATATCAAGCAACGGTTGTGGGTTATAGTAAAGGTATCTTATAGATATATAATTTAACTTTAACACGTATTTATTTATGTTTTAAATGTAACTAACTAAAAGTTTTGCTTATGGAACATTGCAGCAAAGGTACACAATGAAAGTAGATGCGTACCAGTATGCTATGTCCAAAATGGGCAAATCTTTGCGGGACGAGAGATGCAATTTGACTCGTGCGCTAAGAAAACCCAAAAAAGGACAAACTGAAGAAAGTATCAGGCCAAATTATGTTTCCTTGGATCACTGGAAGCAATTTGTTCTGCAGCGAAAATAAAAAATGTTCAAGGTTTTTGTCACTTTTGTATTTAGAGAAAAAAATTTAATTTTTGGGCAATTTAATTTTATGATTGTATTTCTTTTTTGTAAACATATTTTTGCTTTTTGAACAGGATAAAAGTGAAAAAATGAAAGATGTGCGGTCGCATCAGAAAATAGTACACCGCACATCCCGTAAAGGATTTGCTCGCTTGGAGCATGAATTGGTAATAAATATTTCTTTTTGTAATCTTGGCACATGTACAATACTTTTTAAATGTCTAACTCCCGAATTACTAATCAATATGGAATGTCCCATACATTAATTGTAGAAACAGAATTGTACAGCTGAAGATCCACCAGTGGATCGAGTTTTAGTGTGGAAAAAAGGATATGCTCCAAAAGATAAACCAGTTAGTGACCAAGTCAGCCAATATATTGTAAGTGATTTTCTCTTTTACATATGATGTAAATAGATATTGTCCTATAAATATTAACAATGGTACGTGCAGGAACAAATGGACCAATATTCACAATCTCCAGCAGGCCAAAACCCCACCGGCATTGACGATGATGCCCTAACTCACGTATTTGGACGTGAGCGCCCAGGAAGAGTACGTGGGATGGGGTTTGGGGTTACGCCATCTATGCTTCGCACAACAATCCAATCAAACAGAACCAATCAAGTTATGAGAGATGAGATACAAGAACTGAAGCAACAGGTAGCTGGGTTTGGTGATTTGGCTGAAAGGTTAAGGTTGATGGAGGCAGCTCTGGCTACAGCTGGCATACAAGTGGTAAGCGGACAATTTAGATATAACATGTGAGATTAAAATATGTGATTTATAACA